>CANYBF010032780.1:0-17378 GCA_948192965.1 Dalechampia spathulata | reverse complement strand
TTTTAGTTAGTGGTGAATAGTTATGTATTGTACACTTATATATATATATATATGCTTTCACTTTGGTGATCGTGTGGTTATTGATTTATGAGTATGAATGTGTGATTATGGATTATCCAGGGAATGATGCATGTGTATTTGAATGCATGCCACGCTACGCACTGTTTCACCACTAATACAGGTTTGTACCCATACGTATGTTTAAAGGTTCAAAATAGGACGTATCCCTGGTAGGGTATGTGGCGGCTTTCCCAAGGGACGGTCATGGCGTACGCTACGGGAGCATGTTCCTCCAGGTATGGGCTGGGGTGTGACAGTTTTAATGGTTTCGGCAAAATTTCCACTTTGCTCTTTTAAGCTTTAAACTCAATTCTTATCATATATCTATCAACATAATCATAAATTTCATATCATTTCCACATTAATAACATATCTAAACATGATATATTGTCAATTATGAATGCACAGTGAATCATACAGTTCAGGATGTGACAATCCATCCCTATATTAAGTGGTAAAAGAAGGTAATAGCGTGGCATATACATATAAGACATATCGTACCCTGGATAAGCAATCATCCACTCATACAATTCGCATTGGCAAGCAACTCAATTATATTATATACATACGATATAAGTCATACAACATGGTTCATATGATGCTTATATAGGTACACCACAAAATACAGAGTAGACTACTGCCACTAGGATCAACAGAACTACTCTAACAAAAATGAATCAGAGTATGCCCCTAAGGTCCCGTACCACTTCGAGAAGGATCTTCTCTGCTGATGACCTCTACTGCTGCTCGGACTGCTCTCCCAAAGGCGTAGAACCTACGTTCATCAAATGATAAACGCTGAGTATAAAACTCAGTGGTGCTAAGGAAACATAACCTAAATACACAGGTATAACTTGATACACAGCAACTATCGTAAGCATCATATATCAAACATCTCAATTCATCAATAGCATCATCATACAGAACATTATATCACACATTTCTAATATATGCAATGCAAATGTAGTTATGCCTTACATTCTTCCTCATTCTCATTTCATTCATTCACTCTTGTTTTCCTGTAATTGTGCACATTCCTTTCGCACATACTAGGTCCCTGTAGGTACCGGTACTCATCTCCCGAAGGAGGGCATATAAACATGTGGTGCTTTGCACCCTTTTCCTACTATAGGTCTCGAGAGTCATCTCCCTTTTGGGAGGGCAATAATCCAAATGATTCCATCAGGAATCCCATCATTATTTGACCCAGTATGCCCAGAGCTTTTAGCTCTGCCCTCATCACTCTTTCTCTTTTTCCTTCCTTAGCTCCATGCATGTCATACAAGTGCTTATGCATGTTTAAATCATGAGCTATCCTTATTTCATCATAGATAAATAATAACATGCATCAATTATTAGCATACTAACAAGAAATATCATTCCTAGACCTTTCTTAGGTCTCAAGGCAAGAACAAACCAAACCAACACATATCGCATAAACTTAGCAAAAACCTAGAGTTGAACTACTTCTATCAATCCTGTCACTATCGAGTGCCATATCAATCTATCACTCTCACACAAGCCAAAAGCCTAGAAACTCTAACTCTAATGTTTAGGAAATGTTTAAGAGGGTTTAAGAGGGTTAAGGGTGAAAGAAAACTGAGTCAAAACATATAAAATATCTTTAAAACAGTCAACCTAAGTCACGTACGACTGTACGGGTCCTGGTACGCCCGTACCAAACTAAAACTTCTGATGCACATAATTCCTACGAGGGACGGTATGCCGTACCACATTCAGTATGCCCGTACGTCCACAATCCACCTGGAAAACCCAATTTCCTGTGAGTTCACATACGGTCGGACCACCCTTTGGTACGCCAGTATGGTCTCCAGGAGCCTAACTCCCTCAATTCCTCTGTTTTGGTACGCCCGTACGGAGTCCCGTACACCCATACCACTCTCAAACCTCCTTCTTCCACTCTTCTTAAGCTCATACCCAACATGCCTAACTCAAAATCAAGTATAAACACTTCTAAAACCTTCCTCACAGCATGTTAAACTTGGTGTTCACCTCTTATACTATAGAGATACCTCAATAAGGCGGCAACACCCTCACATCCCGTCCTCATAACATAATAATACGTGTCTACAAATACAATATCACGTCACTCAATCAGTATACTCACCATCATCATATTCATGCACCAGCATTCATAAAGACATTCATAAATCAAGAAAGCAATATCACATTTCATTCATCAAGCATATAAGCATATAAATACGCATACACATACGTCTGATTATTCATACGCATATGCATACATGCACATTCGCATACATAAGGACTAAACTACCAGGGTCTCATGTGCAGGTATGATAAATATTCATAATTATGCTAAGATAACCAAATAATTCACTAATAATCACAACATTCTTTGCAACAAAAATAACCATCAATTGTAATTGATGAACAAAACAGTGAACATAAAATGCACATGGATTTTCATTCAAAATCAATGTCTTTAACCCATTAAATTATCCTCTCATATTTGATGCTCTATCATATCTCTGACCTCGAAGTTTGGAAATAGATAAACCATATGAAGCAAACAAGCTATCCAAATGCACCTTTACTGAAAAAGCTGAAGTATCAATAACATGCTTAAGGCAAAGAAATCTTTCAATAACCTCTCCTCTTTTATTCATAAATCTTACAATTATAGCCATATGCTCTTTCATTGAGTTATCACGAGACTCATCAAGAAGTAGAGAAAAATTATTATCTCTAATTTCATTAATAATTACTTGCCTTGTCTCTTCTGCATAAGCTCTCACCAAATTTTTTTGTATTTATGGAGAAGTCATTTGATTATTACCAGGAGCATTTTCGTGAAGCACTAATTTAACACTCTCAACCTTGTCTCCATACTAGTTCAACATCTCTAAAGAGTTTCCCCTATTTAAGGAGTCAAAAGATTCATCATAACCACGAAAAGCATGACCTTGTAATATAAGAAACTTTACCACACGTAGAAGAACAGTTAAACGAGTTCTATATACAATCTCCATCTCTTTACTATGGCTAGATAACATATGAGACATAATTTACCTTTGATTTTTAAAAGCTTCACAATGTCACATAACATTATTATGATCATTATTAACTCCACCAACATGTTCATTAAAAATCTGAATAGCTTTCTTCTAATTGCTAAACCCTGATATTGTGAACACATCATTTCCAAATCTATTAGCTGATTGCTTAAAAAGATAACAATAAAAGCAATATGTTGCATCTTTCTCCATATTATATTCCAACCAATCAAACTTCTTAAGTCATGCTTGATTAAAATGCCTAAATTGATTGTCCTGTTGTTTTCAAGGAAAATTATGACCAATTGATCGACACTGACCCTTCAACAAGTATTCTCTCCTCACTTGATCGCTAATACCCACAACATACTCTTTGATTGACTTTCGAAGCTCCAGATCGATAATATGTCATTTAGATTAAACTCAACATTAACTCGAATTTTCTTTTATGCAGTAGTACTTGCTTCATATGACGAGCTTGCTTTGGATTCAATATTATTCTGTATAGGTTTAAAAAACCTATCCATATCTATAAAATATAATTTAACAATGTATTAATTAATGTAATTAATTAATTAATTAATAATCTACTCTTTATAACTCCCACCTAAGATAAGGACCTAACCCCTTTAAAAATTTATGTCTTACGCATATTATTTATGTTATTCTTACATATTTTTAAAATTTTGATAACATTTTGCCATAGTTTTGTAAGTATATAATAATAACTATAATAATTCGTCATGTATATCATGAAAAACTATTATAATTATGATATACTCAAAGAACATATGAGTTATATATAGACAAAATTTTAAAATATGCATGAATTATACACGATTAATATGTTATCAATGTAAGACATAAATTTTTAAACTATCCAATAGGATAATTTAATGAATTCTCATAATTCTAATGGAAAATATACTAAACAGAAACTAAGGTTATAATATTTGTTAACTCATACTAAAATAAAATTTACTTTTAACAAACACATAATAAATATGAAAATTAACTAGCAAAACAAATTAAAAGTATAGCAAATTCAATTAAAATAAAACTATAGTAAATTTAATTATATTTCATTCTATTAGTATAATCAATTAAGTAAAATAAATATTATAATTTAAGGTTGTTAGACCCTAGGTTTTGATAGTTGAGACACGTGTGAGTCAATTTAAGTTATTTGCAATTTTTCTAAGCATTTTTGTGTTGGTACGGGCATACCAAATAGTCTTGTTGGGTGGTACGGCCATACGGCTGGTCGTACCAAGTGTGCATTGTTCCATTGAGTTTGGTACGGGCATACCATTGGGTGGTACGGCCGTACGCCAACTCGCAGGAAATTGGTTTGTCAGGAAACCTGCTTCGGTACGGGCGTACCATTGGTTGGTACGGTCGTACGCTAACTCACAGGAAAATTTGGTTTGTCAGGAGAACTTGGTCGGTACGAGCGTATAAATTGGTGGTACGGCCGTACCACAGTTCCCTCTCTTTTTCTAACGGATAGTTTTGAATCCGTACAGGCATACATGACTAGTACGACCGTACGTGACTTATAAAACAGACTTTAAAGTTTGTTGAACGGCTAGTTTATTGCAGAACTTTTTACCACTTTTTTGAATTCTAACGAAAATACACTTGTAGAGCATTCTCCTCTGAGCAATATTCATCTGTTATAAGTAAGTTTGAGATTGTATTCTTCATTTCCTTCATTGCTTGTAATCCTACAACCTAAAGCTTAGGTTTTATCTTTGTAGGATTGGTATGTGATTAATCCTTAGGGATTATATTGTATTTGAGTGATTGTAAGGATAATCATTGTAAAGGTTAGAGTGTAAGCCTCCAAAACACTGGGGTTTTGGATTCATTTAGGAATCCAATTGTAATTGATTGAGATTTTAGTGGAGCCCTAAGTCGAGGCTTAAGAGAAAATGGACGTAGGCAAGAGTTTGGCCGAACCACTCTAAAATCGCACGTGTTGCCTTTCGCACAGGATTTTCATTTTCTTTTATGTAACATGATATACATATAGCTTAAATGCTAGAAGAGTTAAGTATGTAAGCATCTATCTAGAAAGGTTAATATTACACCTTATATATAAAATAAAAAGAGAATATGAGGATGATTCTATATCCATCCATCATGTAAGTTATGTTATATACTTACCTTAGTGGTCTTGGGTAACAACCAAGAATTCCTTAGACACTTTGGAAGTGTTTTGATTTAAGAGAACAAATATTTGCACCTTAATATATTGATATTAACATTAAAGGTTAATAGAGTTTATAAATCTTATTTAAGTAAGATGTATTGAAAACATAATTGTTAAATTTATATATGATAGGTATATAATGGTTATTTCAAGGTGTTTAAACTAAGTAATGTTGATTAACTCTATTATACTTTTTGTAATCTTATTTCTGATTTAACTAGTTTTAATTACCATTTGTTTAATATTTAAAGTTGTAATATTTAGCTATGCTAATAACCATACTTAAAAACTATAGTCTTATGGATGATCCAAATGTGCATTTAGAGTTATAATTTATTATTTAAATAATCAATAATCATAATGAAGCAAAGATAACTTTAAAGCTAGCTAAATCTATCAAAATAGAATTGATCCTCAAATAGACCATTATCTTATAACATACTTGATTATGTTAATGCACTTATGTATGTTAGGTGCAAGGATGATTGGCTCTAATGTAAATGATAGATTATTAGATATATATCCTATAAAATCATTACTAAATGTGATTAAAGTGCATTAAGAACATAATCAATAACTTATCATATTTTAAGATGCAACGGCTTTATCTTTTAATGCATTAGTTTCATTATTACTTTTATTTATATAAAATTTGAACCCATGGTATGTGAAATAATATAAAAAAAATTCATGAAGTGCTAATGACATAAAGTTCTTATTATATGCGTATGTTTCATATCCAAATCATCCTAAGTCATATTATCAATGAAAATGAACATCATTGATGCAAATCAACTTACACATGTTATTTTCTTAAATATGATTCAAATAATGATTCTTATTCATCATAAATAAAGTGTTATTTAAAGTGAGCATATGAATGCTTGTTATATGAAAAAAAATGTTGGAGACCTTACAATAAAATGATTTTATTACATGAATTTTGCAAGTATCCTTAAAACTTTAGGCAATAAGTTACTTAAGTATAGATTGTTATATTTTAACTCAAATTCCAAATTCCTTATCTAAAGGCAATCATAACATATGGAGATTGGGTATAATAGGAAGTGTTTAAAGATAGTTGAGTGTATAGATAGAAGTCATCATTCCATGATAAATTCTTAAAGGGTATTGTTGGTCTGTTAAAACATGTTTAGCAGTAGAATGTGAGTTTTAAAACTTTTAAAACATGTTAATTAAGTGGATATAGGCAATCATACACATAGAACATGCATAATAGAAGAGTTCATGATAAGAGAGCAGGTAAACTTACTTTTAGTGGATCTCCATTGTTCTTATTCATCTCAAAAGTTGTAGCAAACTTTTCAATCCCCAAACCAGAGGATCTCTAAACTATCCACAAATATAAGAAGGAATGTTTAGTAATCAAATTACTAGTTTTGTTTTAGAGAGTAGTAAAAATAAAATGTAAGAAAATAGGATGATAGATGATTATGGGATTCAGCTTTCTCTTTTAATCTTGATCAAAACCGAGTTCTTCTTCTTCTACAAGAGCTTCAAATGAGGCTAGAAGGGAGGAGGAAAGGAGGCAGCTAAAAAATCTCTTCTTGTTTAGTATGTAACCATAAAAGTTGTGTCAGACAACTTACTAAAACCTAATTAGGTTTTTGGGTTACTTAAGTCACATGCATATGCATATCACATGCTTCAAGCACGTGACTTACATATGCATGACTTAAAATCTCTCTTAAAGCACATGATAATCATATGCCCTTTCCTTATAACTTATAATACATGAAAAAGTCATGTCACACTCACATATTGACCAAATCACGTCCAAGCCTGCATATGGCATGCACTTGGCGCATGCCATCTTAAAACACATGTATCTTGAGTCCTACTTATCAGATTAATGTGATCTTGATATAAAATCAAAGCTCTTTTCATGTTGTATCAAATAAACATAAAAGATCTAGGTTATCTTATAACCATAACATATTATTCTATCAACATCCATTCATCATTACCATACCTCTAACTTTTAGTGTATGATCTTTTAGGTTCTTGACATGTTGGCAACATCTATTAATCTCTAATTAATAATATCTTGTATAAATCAAGAGCGGTGTCTAGTCATACATCATGATTACCTAAATGTCAAGATATCATTAGTTTGACTACAACCCTTCTATATCAGATTCCATGCAATAAACTCCTTTTACCAACCACTATCTCATTTAAGCTTGAGTATGGATTAATGTCAACTCAATATATGATCAATTATGTTAGCTCATGTCCTAAATTTGATGTTTCATGTAATCATAATCTTTATTCCCATAATGCCTTTATGAAACTCATTCATTAATAGACATTCTACTCTAGCTAGAGATTCTTAAATAAAGAGTATTATATGAATCAATGATATAAAACCCTACTATTAATATGAGGTGTTAAATCCTTTATTGATAAATAAATACCTTCAACTACTTCACACTATATCCAACCTCTAAGCTATGAATGCCTCCTAAGGAGGAATAAAATATAGGAGTTAAAATATAGTGATCCATAGTCAAGATAACCTTGTTATCTCAAGTCTTAAGGATACTTGCACTACTGATATGAGTGAGATATATTTCATAAGCATAGATCAATTATCCATATGAAATCTCACTAGCAAGGTCTCCAATGATCTTATCTCTAATTGCCCATCCATATGTTTACTTTAGATAACTTATGTCATAGTGAATGAGAATCACGCCCTAAGGAAGTATAGCATGTGTTGATCTTAACCATATTAATAATATCCATTCTTATTAGTACATTGATTAGGGATCATTTAGATATTGAACATTTGAATACAATAAAAATCTCATTTCATAAACTCTTTATGAATTCCTTTATACTGTTCCAATATCTTGGAATTCATTATTTAGTTAAAAGCCTTTCAAGCAAACTCAATAATGAATAATGCCTTTTATTGATAAAATGTTCAATATTAAATTACAATAAAAACATGATGCTCTAGAGCATACATTAACAAACTCCCACTTGCGCTAGACCTAATCATACATAAACTTCAAACCTATGGAAGTTACATGCTTATTAGGGTTGCTTCTTATCAAATCTTTAGTGAGAGGGTCTGTCACATTTTGTTCTATAGGAACCCTATTAACCTTTACTTCTCCTCTACCAATGATCTCTATAATCAAATGGTATCTTTTGAGTACATGTTTGCTCTTTTAATGAGTCTTAAGCTCCTTTGTATGGGCCATTGCTTTATTATTGTCACATAATAGAGGAATAGCATTTTCACTATAGGGAACCACATCGAGTTCATGAATGAACTTCATAATCTACACGGCCTCCTTAGCTACATTAAATGTAGCTATGTACTATGCTTTTATTATTGAATCTGTTATAGTTTCTTATTTAGAACTCTTCCAAATAAGAGCACCACCATTCATCATAAATACATAACTTGATTGAGATTTGTAATCATCTTTATCAGATTGGAAACTGGCATCAGTATGCCTAATTATTTACAAATCCTCTTCTCCATATACCAAGAACACATCCTTAGTCCTTCTCAAGTACTTAAGGATATTCTTGATAGCTGCCTAATGTTCCTCTCCATAACTGGATTGGAACTTACTTATAACACTCAAAGAAAATGCCACATCAAACCTAGTACATAACATAGCATACATGATAAATCTAATTGCAAATGCATACGGGATTCTAATCATGCAATCTTTCTCCTCTTGTGTGTTTGGACACTAAGCCTTAGAAGGATACTTTCCATATACTATGGGAATGTAACCTTTCTTAAAAAGATCCATACTAAACCTCTTTAGTACCTTGTCTATGTAAGTAGATTATGAAAGACCAATAAGCTTCCTTAATCTATCCCTATAGATCCTTATACCTAAGATATAAGTAGCTTCTCCAAGGTCTTTCATGGAGAATTGTTTGGATAACCAAACTTTTACACTCTGTAAAATTCAAATATCATTTCCCATGATTAGTATGTCATCTACATATAGTAAAAGGAAAATGGTTGCACTCCTACTATCCTTCTTGTAAACACATGGCTCATCTATGTTTTAAATGAAGCTAAATTCTTTAATTACCTCATCAAAATGGATTTTCCAGCTTCTTGATGATTACTTCAATCCATAAATGGATCTTTAAAGTTTGTATACCTTATTGCTATCACTTGATACGAAACCATTAGGTTGTGTCATATACACCTCCTCAAGTAGATTTCCATTAAGCAAAATTATCTTTACATCCATTTATCATATCTCATAATCATAATGGGCAACAATAGTAAGTAAGATTCTTATGGATTTAGGCATAGCTACTGGTGGAAAAGTTTCATCATAATCAATTCCTTGCTTTTGACCATAACATTTTACCGCCAAGCAAGCTTTATAGGTAACCACGTTACCATCCATGTCAGTCTTCTTCTTGAATACCCACTTCCACCCTATGGGTTTTATCCCCTTAGGTGGATTAGCAATAGTCCATCACTGATTTTCTAACATAGAATCCATTATAGACTACATCACCTTTAACCATAAGTCACATTCTAAAATCTTAAAAACTTCTTCATAGTTAGTTAGCTCATCATTCTCAACTAATAAGATTTCCTTATAATCTTGAACAAGGAATCCATACCTCTCAGGTATTGTTCTTATTCTAGTTGATCATCTGATAATTTATGTTTTAAGAGGTTCTAATTCTACATCAGTAGAATCCATCGGTTGTTCAACTTTATCTTATGGAGACTTAATTTCATCAAGTTTAATTCCACTCCCATTATCTCCTTATAGAAGAAACTCCTTCTCTAAGAAAATAGCATGCTTTGAAATAAGCACCTTTTGTTCCAAAGGTAGATAGAAGTAATATCATACAGTTTTCTTAGGATATCCCATGAAATAGCATTTAGCAGACTTTGCCTCAAGCTTGTTAGACATTATCCTCTTCATAAAAGTAGGACATCCCCATACTTTCATATAAGAAAGCATAGGTTTCTTGTTATACCAAAATTCATATGGTGTAACCTCAATCGACTTAAATGGGACCTAGTTCAAAACATGAACAATAGTCTCAAATGCATATCCCTAAAAGGATTTAGGCAACTTTGTAAGGCTTATCATGGATTAAGTCATATCTAATAAAGTTTAATTCCTCCTTTCAGCTACACCATTATGCTGAGGTGTATAACAAGGTGTCCATTAAGATAAGATCCCATTATCTCTGAGATATTCTAGAAACTCTTAACTAAAGTATTTACCTTCTCGATCAAATCAAAGAGTTTTAATACCTTTACAAGTTATTTCTCTACTTCATTTCTAAATTCTTTGAATCTTTCAAAAGCTTTGGATTTATGCTTCATTAAGTATAAATATTTGTACCTTGAATAGTCATCTATGAATGTTATGAAGTAGTTATATCCACCCCTAGCATGAATAGACATAGGGCCATATACATCTGAATGTATGTGTTCTAATACTTCTTGAACTCTTTCACCTTTTCTTTTAAAAGATGATTTTATCATTTTGCCTAATAAATAAGATTCACATGTTTCGTAAGATTCATAATCAAATGAACCCAAGTTGCCTAGTTTATGCAACTTAGATATGTGAGTGTTATTTATATGGCTAAGACGACAATGCCATACAAAAAGTGGATTAAGAGTATCATCGTTGATTCTCTTAGTTTGAAAATTACAAATGAGGTCTGAGTTATTCAGTATATATATTCCATTCTTGATATTTGCATAATAGTAAAACATATCATCCTTAAAGATTGAACAATCAGTGTCATTAATGGAAAAATTGAATCCTTGTTCAATAAAACAAGATATTAAAATAAGGTTCTTATTCAAACTAGGAACAAAATAACAATTATTAAGTTCTAATTTTAAAGCAGAAGATAAAGGCAAAACATATGTTCCTATTTCTAATGCAGCAACTCATGCTACATTAGCAACCCGGATATCTGCTTCACTCCTACTTAGTCTCCTTATGCTAACTAGCCCTTACAAATCATAACAAATGTGAGATGCACAGCCAGTATCTAATACCCAACACTTATTATTAGAAACAACATTAGAGTTAACCTTAATCACAGATATACCTGAAGTAGAAACATATTTCTTCTTTACCAGCTCCAGTTATTCCTTGCAGTTTCTTTTCCAATGCCCAACCTTATTGTAATGGAAAGAAATACCCTTAGGGGGTTTTCTATAGCCTTTTTCTTACCCACACCACCTTGATATTTTAGGGCTGACTTCTTGCTTTTCTTCTTGGCTTTTCCCTTCTTTTTGGCAGGCCTAGAAGTGTTGATAACTAGTGCTACCTTAGCACTCTTCTTGTTAGCATCCAAAACATATTTTAATAAATTAATCAGCTTAAGAATATGAGTCACTACCTTATTCATTTGGTAGTCAAGCATAAACTGTGTATAACTATCAGGTAATGATTGTAGAATAAGGTCTATAGCCAGCTCTTGCCTCAAAGCAAAACCAAGGTTTCTCTAACCTTTGGATGTAGCCAAACATCTTGATGCCATATAGGATAGCAGATGACCCTTATGCCATTTTGCACTTGAAAAATGCCTTTGAGAGCTCATATCTCTCTATACATGCTTTTTCTTTAAAAAGCGATCTTAGATAAGTAGCCATGGCATGAGAGTTCATAACCTCACACTACTTCTAGAGATCATTCTCCATAACACCCAACATAATGTTGTTGGCCATCTCATCCTCCTACTCAAACTTATTGTAAGCTTCTCTAACTTCATCAGTAGAGTTGGCTACAGGTTATTATGGATAAGCATAATCTAGTACATGGGCTATATGTTTGCCTATCAAAATAATTTTGATTTAACATATCCAGTCTATGTAGTTAGATCCATTCAGTTTTTACTCAAGAGTACCATGGAGATCAACTTTTCTTGACATTATATAAAATTCTAAAGAAAAAAGAAAAAATAGTGTGTCATTAATAACATCATGTATATTAAAAGCATAACAATGTCTTTTATTAGCTTTTATCTCCACTATTTTGTTTCAAACTAATAGCCCTTAACTGCTAATCTGAGAAGGCCGTGCTTCACCTTCCTTAGTGGGTCAATATCAGATGACCATTAAGTCTAATCTTGATTATGCCTAACAAACTGGAATTTAATGTCAATAGGTAGACATCTTTCATGTTAATCATATCAATATATGATTACTAAGTCATTGGGTTATCAACTTCTCTTGATACTTATGTTAACCCTTATAACATAATTCCCCAAACCAGCCTATAAAATATTTTACCTTAGGTATGCCTAATAATTAAAATATTTTATACAAATCCAACCCATGTTAAAAAACTTGGATATACCACATGTTAAATAGGCTTGAGTATGCTCATCAACTTGAATGACATGAAGCTCTCCACCATTATCTTAAAAAAATGGAAGGCCTTAGACTTACATTCCTTTTAAGGGATTTACTTCCTTTTATGTCATTTAAAAAACATATAAGGCGAGTATGTGCAATTATGCACCATGCATGGTCTTAACTCATGCATACAATGGCATACTCATGTATCTCATACATCTAATATAATAATTTATAATATGATGATTATGGACTTTAAGTCTAAGGTCAAACCTAGGTTATACATGATTTTACAAACCGCTAATTTTGAAAATAAAACTATTCTATTATAAATTTATTCTTGGAGTTCCACTTTTGGTCACACCTTATTCCCTTGCTCCATTTGCCTCCTTTTATTCTTATTTTACAACTTATGTAATCTAATTACAAATTTTTGTAGTGGAAACCCTAAGTTACATTTAGGGGGAAGTAGATGAGAAAAGAAGTACAAAAGAAATGAGGAAAGGTAGGACATGCAGGCCCTATTTACCAAATTTGTAAAATGTATATGCTCAATCACATTGGCTAAGGCCATAAGCATCATCATGCTATACATCCATTCATCCATACATTCATAATGCATAAATAAATAATCACCTATTATCAATTTTTGGTTTAAATTTTAAAACTACTTATTTGGCTTGCTTTTTAAAACATATGGGTTTGCTAGTTTTGAATTCTTTTGAATGAATTACTTATTCACTTAAATAATCATCCAAAAATAATATATTAATTATTTAATCACACTTTAAATAGTAATATATCATTTAGAAGTCAAAACAAAAGTCAAAACAGTAAAAAAACTAGTTAGACTCCTTATCATGCTCAAATTGCTCCACTTAAAAGTTTTAATTCAAATAAAATACATGTTGATGTCAAAAATTAATAAAAATTTATTTATAAAAAATTTAATATGTATAAAACATTAAATTATATTCCATTACATTAATTAATGAAAATAATTTGAGCAATTGTTTATGAAAAATTGAATACAATAACAATGAATATCTTATGCGAATGTTTTATTTTGATTGAATAAAACACTTTTAATTTGTATTTTTACTCATTCTAAATGCTCCATAATTAGGCTAATACAATAAATAATTGATTTATTACATGCTCAATAATTAAACACACAACAATCAAGCAAGAACATAAAGAACAATACCAAAATCCTATTCGGCCTTTCAATCAAAAGCACGTGCAAACATAAATTTTAAGCTCCTAAAAATTAAATATATGCATTCAATGTTTTTTAATATAAACTAACACAATTTTTTGAAGAACATGTGGTTAAAATTTGGAATTTTAATTTGCACTATAAACCCTTGAAAATCATAAAAAAAAATGCAAGCCTAAAATTAAGGAAAAACCAAAACTTTCATGTATTCTATGCATGGATTGTAGCACTAAAATGCTTTGATACCACTATTGGTTTGTTAAAACGTGTTTAGCAATGGAAGGTGAGTTTTAAAACTTGTAAAACACATTAATTAAGTTGATTCAGGCAATCATACATATAGAACACGTATAACAGAAGAGTTCATGACAAGAGAGTGGGTAAACTTACTTTTAGCCAATCTCCTTCATTCTTGTTCGTCTAAAAAGTTATAGCAAACTTTTCAATCCTCAAACCAGAGGATCTCCAAGCTATCCATATAAGTACTAAGGAATTTTTAGTAATGAAATTACTAGTTTTGTTTTAAAGACTAGTAAAAATAAAACGTAACAAAAGAGGATGATGGATGATTATGGGATTCAACTTTCTCTTTTGATCTTGATAAAAATTAAGTTCTTCTTCTTCTCTAGGAGCTTTGAATGAGGCTGGAAAGGAGGAGGATAGGAGGTAGCTAAAAAATCTCTTCTTGTTTTATACATAACCATAAAAGTTGTGTCAGATAACTTACTAAAATCTAATTATATTTTTGGGTTACTGAAGTCACATGCATGTACATGTCACATGATTCAGGCATGTGACTTACATGTGCATGACTTAAAATCTCTTTTGAAGCACATGATAATCATATGCCCTTTTATTCTAACTTATAATACATGAATACATCATGTGACACTCACATATTGACCAAATGACATCCAAGCCTGCATATGGCATGCACATGATATATGCCATCTTAAAACACATGTATCTTGAGTTCTACTTATCAGATTTATGTGATCTTGGTATCAATCAAAGCCCTTTTAATGCTCTATCAAATAAACATGAAAGATTTAGGTTATCTTGTAACCATAAAACAGTATCCCACTAACATCCATTCATCATTACCATTCTTCTAACTTTTAGTGTATGACCTTTTGGTTTTTTGACATGTTAAGAACATCTATTAATCTCTAATTAATAATATCTTATGTAAATCAAGAGTGGTGTCTAGTCACACATCATGATTACCCAAATATCAATAGGTCATCAGTTTGACTACACCTTTCCATATCAAATTCCATGTAATAAACTGCTTTCATTAACCATTATTTCATTTAGGTTTGAGTATAGATTAATGTCAACGCAATACATGATCAATTATGTTAGATCATATCCTAAATTTGATGTTTCATGTAATCATAATCTTTATTCCTAAAATGCTCTTATGAAACTCATTTATTAATAGACATTCCACTCTAGCCAGAGATTCTTGAATACAGAGTATTACACGAATCAATGAGATAAAACCCCTACTATTAATCTGGGGTGTTGAATTCTTTATTGATAAAAAAATACCTTCAACTACTTCACACTATATCCAACCTCTAAGTTATGAACACCTCCTAAGGAGGAATAAAATATAGGAGTCAAAATATAGTGATTCATAGTCAAGATAACCTTATTATCTCAAGTCTTAAGCATACTTTCACTATTGATATGAGTGAGATATATTTCATAAACATGGATCAATTATCCATATGAAATCTCACTAGCAAGGTCTCCAATGAGCTTGTCTATAACTACCCATCCATATGTTTACTTGAGATAACTCATATCATAGAGAATCAGAATCACCCCATAAGGAAGTATAATACATGTTGATCTTAACTGCATTAATAATATCCATTCTTATTAATACATTGATGAGGGATCATTTAGATATTGAACATTTGTATACAATAACAATCTCATTTCATAAACTCTTAATGAATTCCTTTATACTGTTCCAATATCTTATAATTCATTATTTAGTTAAAAGCCTTTCAAGCAAACTCAATAATGAATAATGTATTTTATTGATAAAATGTTCAATATTAAATTACAATAAAAAAATGATGCTCTAGAGCATACACTAACAAATATTATTTTGGATAATTTAACAATTGTCTTTCTCAATGATTTTTTCTTATCAAAGTAGCATACTATTATGAATAGGATTCATAAACATGTATTTAGGATAAAGAATGAGTTAAATGAGTTGATTAAATATTATTAATTAATTATTTACTGAATTATGACATTTAATGTTCCTCTAATATTTATGTCCTTTTATATTTTTTCTTTCCATTTGGTGAAGACCTTTCATCTTCTATAGTTAGTATCTTTAAATACTTGGATATTAAATTATGATCTTTCATATTCCTCTTATGTTGATCTTTATAGTATATATATAAGTGCATAATGGAAATTATTCATTCATCATTTAGAAATTATTAAAATTAGAAAGTGAAGCAAAGAAAAGAAATTTAAATATTTACCAATTAGTAAGTATTTAGATTTTATTTAATTTTTTATTCATAAATTTCCTTTTTTATTTGTAAATCTTGATAATTTTTTCATTTGTATTGAATTTTTTATCATTTTTTTATGATTAATTGTACTTTTCCAATATATGTGTTGTTTGTCACATCTTAAATCGAGCAGACACTTTGCATTCATAAATTGGTTGAAATATATTGTTATATATGTTATTGGTGTGTTAATGATATGAAATAATGCTTATCATGTTAAGTATATGATGAGATTAGAGTTTAAAGCTCTAAAGTTGAAATTGGAAATTTTGACAAAAATCACTGAAATGACCCTTGAGCGGTAACTAATTGAAGTTTTCGATGTTGAAACACTTAGTATGATTAATTAAGCAAGCTCAAGATGATTATTTTAACATGAATTTGATATATAAAAATTTTGGAAATTTGAATTAAAAATTATTTATGATGTCATAATTAAGTAATGATGATGTAAGCATGATGTAAGCATGATGTAAGCATATGAATGTAATTATGATTTTTATTAGAAAATGAATAATTATGAATTAATGATGAGTTAGTAAGAGTATATTATAAAAAATAAATATTAGAAGAGTATAATTAGTATTTTTAATTATGATGTCATAATGATATCATAAGTGGTATAAGTGATATCATAATTAAGTTAATAAGTTAATTAGTGTTATGTAAGTAGATAAATAGATAAATATAATTGAAAATAGAATAAGTCAAATTAGATTTGAATTGGTATATTAAATTAGTAGTGGGATTAGTATTTGAAAAAGTGTATAGGTATTTGAAAAAGTAGCTTTGGATTTTAGTGTTAATGGATGAAGAGAGAAGGTAAGTATTATATTTTATTTGATTGAGGGAATTGATGGATGGTATTTTAAATTAAAATAAGGTGTATAAGAGTATATATTTAGTGTATAATATGAAATATAAGGTTTAAGATTGGTGGATT
>CANYBF010032291.1:0-15416 GCA_948192965.1 Dalechampia spathulata | reverse complement strand
AAACATCATTAAAACACTTCCAAAACTTACTCACAACATCAATTTAACATGTAAATCCATCAAGCAATCCATACACATGATTTAAGCATTAAAGCACATGTATAGCACAACATAGCACAAACAGCACAACCCTCAAGTCACAAGCAACGTCTCTCAAGCTCCTAGCTTCAACTTCTTCACTTCTAACTTCTATCTTGCTTCCTTCCAAGATTGGTAGCTCTTCGAATAAAGAGAAGAGAGAATTGAGAGAGTTTAGAGAGTTTAGAATGTGTTTTTGGTAGAAGTGTATGAAGGAAGCTTATTTATAAGGATGGTCAAAAAGTCAAAGAGTCAAAAGTCACATTTACCCCCAAGCCTCCTACCCCTCTATCAAGCACCAATACATGTACACATACACATAGACACGTATATATGTACATATACACCTATACATACATGTATACACACATGCATACATACATACACATCCACATACATATACATATATGCATACATCTATACGCCCGTACATCCATGCATACACATATTCATACACGTATACATACGTGTAGGCATACAAACTCCTAGGTTCCTAGACGCGGGCGTAACACCTATGATAACCTTAAAATCTGGATCAAAAAAGGAATACAGGAATGAATCATCAATATGAAGCTCTAATAGAAGAAGATGTGGCATGTATATGGGTTGAAGGCAATAACCCAAATGGAGCATTAGATAGAGAAATAATTGTACAGGCTCATTCAGGATAACAATACAAAGTCAAACACTTCTATGGATGTTATGATGCATCACAATATCTAATTCTATTTCCAAGAGAAGAGAGTAGATGGCACTAGGATATCAAAAAGATACAAGACCTAAATGTTAATCAATAAAACATTACAAATGAGGATTGAAGTCTGCAAATGATAGTAAAGACAATAGCAAAGAATATCATTGCAAGAGATGAACAAGGTCAGTATATTATTGCTTAAAATTAATTACATAATTTAATTCATCAAAATTCAAAATATTCATTGCATGAAAAAATATATGTAATTAATATGAATAATCAAACTCAAGAGTAAAGGCACGAAATCCATGAAATGTATCTTGTTATGAATACTATTCTACCATTTTCAAATAAGAGAGGATGAACCATCGTTAATATTACTTGCTAGGTGAACATTACAATAATTTCAAGTGGATATGTATATCAAATTAGAGACAACAAGACTTAACTTTTATAGGATACAACAATCAATAATACGTGCTGAGCTATACCAGGACATAGTAAACAATGTCAAAGTAGGGGAGACAAGAGGGAAACAAGTAAGGAAAGGAACAATCTTACTAGTTAATCATATTGGAGGACTTAGAGACATTCAAAGAAGATACCTAGATGTAATGGCTTTGGTTCAAGCATTTGGAAAGTCTGATCTGCTTATTACAATGACATGCAATCCTAAATAGGAAGAGATAATAGAGAATAAATGACTAGGAATAAAACTATCAGAAGTTTCACATTTAATTATTAGAGTTTTCAAAGCAAAGTTACAAGATCTTAAAAATCAATCATACAAAAAAAAATATTTGGTGAGGTAGTAGTGCATGTGCATGTCATCAAATTTCAAAAGAGAGGTCTCCCACATGCACACATCTTGGTCATATTAAAGTCCAGAAGCAAAGTAAATAGCCCAAAATATTTTGATAAATATGTTATGATAGAGATTTCAGATGATATTAGTTATCTAGTATTGTACATGTATGTAACAAAACATATGCTCCATGGTCTATATGGATAAGAAAATCTTAAATGTCCTTATATGATGGAAGGAAGATGTATATTCAAATATCCAAGATCATATAATAGTAAGACAATATTAAGGCATAATGGATACCCTTTATATAGAAGATCTAAAAATGATCATCAGGTAATAAATTATTCATATTGTTAAAATTATGTTACATATTTTAATGAAATGAAAATAATGGCATTCTTATCAAATTGCAAGTGAAAAAGGAAAATAAGATATTTAATAACAAATTGGTTATGCCTTATAATCTGTATTTACTTACAAGATATGATTGTCATATTAATATAGAGGCAATGAATTTTTTTAATGCAATAATGTATTATAATATAGTAAAAAATTTTATATAAATGAAGTATAAAAGTAACAGAAATAATTCATTAATCTTATATGCTAAATTATAATAGGTTTGCTTTGGATTGACAGTAGTGAAATACTTCTATAAGTATAGTTACAAACAACATGATAAAATTACAATCTAAGTTAGAGATAGAGAGAATCAGATAAATAAGATACAACATAATCAAGATGCAAGATGGGTATCACTGCAAGAAGCTATGTGGAGGATATATGAGTTTGAAATGAATAATATTTATCCTGCTGTCGTGAACCTACAACTCTATCTACCGAACAAGCATATAGTGGCATTTTAGCATAACCAAAACTTGTAAGACATACTTCAATGGGATCACATGAAAAAAATGATGTTGATTGAATACTTTGTTACATGTTCAAAAATGAAGAAGTAAGAATGCTATTATATAAGAAATTTTCAAAGCATTATGTTTGGAATGCAAAAAATCGAGAGTGGATAAAAAGAAAAACTAGAAATATCAATGGATGTGTAAATACAGCTAACCTGATGGAAGGAGAAAGGTATTATTTAAGGATACCATTAAATAATGTCAAGGGTCTAAAGTCATTTGATGACTTGCTTACAGTAGATGGTATGCAATATTTGACATTTAAGAAAGTTAATATAATGAAGGGGTTACTTGAATCAGATAAGAGCATAGAAGAATGAATGAGTGAGGCAGAAGTATTCAAGATATCATCAGAGTTAAGAAGATTATTCATAACATGATTGGTGTATTATGAGCCTATAAATGTAAAAAAACTATTGGAAGATAATTTTCAATCGATGATTAAAGATTATGTTAAAATGCATGAGAACTTGATAGAAACACAAATAGCTTACACTTTAAATGATATCCAAAGCACTTGATAAGCATGGGTAAGGATGTGAAAACTTATGATCTGCCTACGAAAGAAAGTCACCAGCTTAGCCAAATGAAGATTAATTATAGAGAGAGTGCATAGGAGATAGCAGTGTAAACGTCGTAAGAAGATATTGATGTAATGTTAAAGCTTAATTTGGAATAAAAATATGCATATACGGTGATAATGAATATACTAAACTCAAGATGCACTAGAATATATTTTATAGATGGACTAGGAGGTACAGGGAAGACTTTTTTATATCGAGCATTATTAGCTAATATAAGATCAAAAGGAAATATAGCTCTAGCAACAACAACTTTAGATGTAGCAACATCAATAATGACAAGAGGAAGGACAATACACTCTTGATTCAACATTCCACTCAATCTAACAGAAATAACATTATGTGGTATATCAAAGCAAAGTGGCTTAACAATGTTGTTACGCAAAGCCAACATGATTATATGGGATGAAGCACCAATGGCCAAGAAATATATGGTGGAGACAGTTGATAGAACACTCAGAGATATAATGAACAATAATGATCCATTTGGTGAAAAAGTAATGGTATTTAGAGGTGACTTTAAATAGGTATTGCTAGTGGTCCTTAAAGGAACAAGGCAAGAAATAATTAATACAAGCTTGGTAATATCATATCTTTATAATAAAATTGAAGTGCTCAAATTAACAAATAACATGCAAGCTAGATCAGACGTAACCTTTAGTGATTTCTTATAAAGAGTGGGGGATGGGGAAGAGCTTACAACTCATGATAAAAATATAATCATACTAAATGAAATGGTAGTACAAGATAATGGAAAAGATTCATATGAGAAGACATTGATACAAAATGTATTTCTTGATTTTGTTGAGAACTTGATATCATCATAATATATGATAAACCGTGTAATATTGGCAATGAAGAATGAATATGTGGATAAACTGAATCAGATGATGATAGATATGTTCCCGGAAGAGACTCAAGTGTACCTTAGGTATGATTATGCAATAGATGATATCAATACAAATTATCAAGAAGAATTTCTAAATAACTTACAACCAAATGAAATCCCATCATATAAACTATAGTTGAAAGTTAATTACAGAATAATAATTTTAAGGAATTTGGATGTAGCGAATGGATTATGTAATGGAACCTGAATGATATGTAAAAGATTTGAAAAGAAACCATACATGTTAAAATAACAGCTGGGCAACTTGCTAATAGACAAGTGTTACTACCAAGAATACCATTGAATCCACCAAAAGTGAAAGATATCCATTCCAATTCAAAAGGAAGCAATTTCTAATATGATTATGTTTTGCAACGACTATAAACAAGGTACATGGACAAACAATACCAAATATAGGAGTATACTTGCCAGAATATTTTTTTTTGCATGGACAGCTATATGTTGCGTTATTAAAAGGGATTTTAAGTTCAACAATAAAGGTATTAGTCAAAAAAAATTTAAAAAGGAAGAACCAACATACATAAAAAAATTTATCTATAAAGAAGTTTTGCTATCAAATAGATAAATAAATATTTACTCTCATTTTTTTGTAAATGAATGGATGAAAATATTATATAAATATTATTTTAAATAAATAAATAATGCTTAAATGTCAAATATTAATTTAAAATTATAAAAAATATTACAATAATAAAAAATTTAAAAAATAAAATATAAAATTATTATAAAATGATGCATCAAAAAAATCATACTAACACTTAAAAATGAGTTTGCATTTCATTACAAAATACATTATGATTTATTCCATCTAGCTATAAATGAGTTTTACCCATGCTACACTTAGTTTAAATAGATTAGATCCAAACCTATATTGGATTTAGGTTAGTGTGCTCTTCATGTTAGTCGTTATTTTCATTAATATTTAAATTTTATATTGCTAAAAATAAATAAAATAATTTTCAAAAAATTAATATTTAAATTTTACATTGCTAAAAATAAATAAAATAATTTTCAAAAAATTATATTCTTAAAGAGTTTAAGTTAATTTTGTATTGCTAGATCATGTATTAAAATGAAAATTAATTTTATTATAATAATTTTAAACAAATATTATTATGAGTTTTTTGAGTATACCTTTTTTATATTCTTATTAAAATATTCTTAAACTTTAATTCTATTTATTAAGATATTAAATCATTCTTGTTAAAAAAAATTGAATGAATTGTTATAAATTCGTTAAGATTAGGACTTAGTTATAATTACATCCCTATCTTTTACATCCTGATTAAAATATTCTTATATTTTAATCCTATTCATTAAGGTATCCAAATAACTAATTTTTTATAAATTTTTGAATAATTTATTCTCAATTTTGGTGTAATTAATTATTTTCTTTTTTCATTTTACTAAATTTGATTATATGTCTACATTCAAAATAATATTTAGACAAAATGCATAATATTTTGTATTTCAATCTCTTTAATTCTTGAATCCTTTTTTTAATCAAATTTATTATCTATATTTGTTTTACCTTTTATTATTGTTTAGAAAATAATTTTGATATTTTAAAAATGTATATGTACTTTAAAGTACAATTAACAAAAAAATTAATAATAAAGGAAATTAAAATATAAAAATATATTAATTAAATTATAAAAAAAAAAGATATCAACATAATTATACTCTAATCTAAAGGGATTCATAATAATTTTTTTATATCTTTTAATAACGTTAAATGATTTAATCTATTAAATGAAATTAAAATATAAGAATTAAGATCATAAAAAATATATGATACACTTATAATTAAATTTTAATTTTAAAGAATTAGTAATAATTTATTTTCATTTTAATTTATGTTTTTGAAGAGACATTAAAATAAAAATTACTCTTATAACCAGTAGATGGGGTAATTTCTCAAATTGGTGCAAATATTTTAAAAAAATCTTCATTTAATGTGAGAATGAAAAATATTCCCGATTTGATGTGTTTTTGGAATTGGCCGCCGGTTTTACCAGCGGCCAACTGACGTGGCAAATAAGTGATGATGTGGTGATGACGTGGCATGGAGAAGAAAGTTGGCCACCGGTTATAAAGGCGGCCAAATACGTGGCAACGATGATGTGGCATAATAATTATTTTAATAATTAATAATTTATTATTATAAATAAAAATGAATAATTTATTATTATAAATAATAAGTAATAGTAGTAATAATAATAATAATAATATTTAATATGATTATTATGATTTTAATAATAATAATAATAATATTATTATTATTATATTGTGATTAATATAATATAATATTTTAATATTATATGGAATATTATTAATATAATAATAATAATAATTATTATTATTATAAATATAATGATTTATATTTATAATAATAAATATTATTATTATTATTATTACTACTATTGTTTCTTATTGTTTATAATAATAAATTATTTATTTTTATTTATAATAATAAATTATTAATTATTAAAATAATTATTATACCACATCGTTACCACGTACTTAACAGCCTTTATAATTGATGGCTAACTTTCTTTTCCATATTACATCATCGTCAACGATCAACTCTAAAAATACATCAAATCGAAAATATTTTTCATTTTTACATCAAATGAAAATTTTTTAAAAATATTTACATTAATTTGAGAAATTCTCTTGGATGCGTATTAATTTTATGGCGATGCACCTGTATGGGTGTAGCCCAGTTGATACTCGGGTATGGTATTGGTATCAAAGAGTCACGGTTCGAGTCTTGACAGCCGCAGTATGAGAGTTACGCCTTTTGGGTAGACTCCTTGTGGGCACCAAGACCTGGATCCTCATCTAAAAGGCCGTTAGAGTACCATAATTTACCTCTCTCATGATGTCTGTCGGGTCAGACGATGGGACCCTGGGATGAGGGCATCACCTTTGGTACCAATTTTATGGCATGCGTATTAATTTTATGGCAGCGCAGTACTGCCAATGAAAGAATTGCGGTTTGGAACAACCAATCCCCTATTTTAACTTTTGTAAAGAGTTGCCTGCTGTACTGCACATTCTCACTCCATTAGAAAGAAAATAGAGATGGTCAAATCATAGAGGTTTTAAAGGTAATGTTTCATTTACTATCGGCGGCTGACGGTGCAGAAAACGGTGGCACAGCGATCAATATTTACAAGAAAAAGTAAGTTGGCCCAATTAAATTATCCAAACCAATTTAAATGACTTCCATACCCCTATTAAAATTTACTAACTCCAGCATCAGTCAAAAAAGCATTCTTAGTTGGCGAGTTAATAAGTAATCAAGATTATAATTTCAATAACATAACCAAAAACTTGGTATTTTGTACTATAGTTTGTTCATGTAAGGATTCAACGTGGCAAAGGAAGATTAAATGAAAGTAACCTTATGTGTTTTTTTTCAGAAAAAAAACTTGTGCTCTCTTATTTTTTCTAGAAATCTTAAAATTACAGTTTATTTGCTTTTTTTAATATAATAATTAAAAGTTTAATATTAATAATATTATTTATTACTTGATATTATTCTATAAATTTTAATAAAAAATAATATAATGAACTATAATTAATAAGCGATCATGAAAAATAAAATTATATTTTGACGATAGACGAAGTATTAATACTTCTTCACCCGAAAACACCATATTTAATTCTTTTAAAAAAATTATTATATTGAGTATGTATACAATTCATAAAATCAAGCATATAATATGTTTTTACTAAATAAGAGTTTAGATTTTAAGTCATATTTAATACAATGAAAATAAAATTATTATATAATAATTATTATATTATATTTTTTATTTATATTATTTAGATCGTATATATATATATATATATAATTAAATATATTTCAATTAATATATTTTTAGGATATATAAATTCATATATATTCACCATTATATTTTTCATAATCATTATATTATAATAATTTTATTAACAAATAAATAAATAATTATTAATATAATTATTATAATTATATATGAAGTTGAATATAATGTCTTTATAGTAGTATTTAGACATCTAGTTATGAAAATAAAGATTCGAGAATTCAAAACACATGATTAGGAAATTATGCATCAAAATCAAAAATTAAAATATGAAATATTAAACATAAAAAATCTAACATTAATTATAATTCTTAATAAGAAAATTTAAAATTTTGATTGATTTTTTACATAATTTAAAAATATTCATTTATTTATTTTTATATAATTTAAAAATATTCATTCATAATTATATTCAAATATTATAAAGTAATGACAATTATATCACATTAAATTGTAATTCTTATTTCAATATATGTCAAATTATATTATATTATAATATATTTTATTAAATAGGATCTTAAAATATTATTTTTTAGCTAAATATGACAAGATTAAAAAATCATAATATCTAAAAACTTATACAAATTATCATGATTTAGATTTTAAAAGATTATAAGAAAAACATATGTTCAATTAGTGTACTACATAATGATAAAACTTTCAAACTTCATTAATCTTTATTAAATTGTAAAAAAATCATTTAAAATGAGACAAAAATTACTAATGATATTAAACATTTAAAATGAGATAATGGATGATAGTTTAGGCTGGTGTGATATATTTATGTTGTGTGAATCTATAAGTATAATAAATTTAAAATTAATTTAAACATGATTCAAGATTGTAATCATATCAAAAATATGAATTCAAATATAACTTAAATTTAACATAGATAATTTGATATAATCAACTTGATATAATCAATTTACATGTTATATATGTTAATACGTTTGATATGATAAATTTTGATTTATAAATTGAATTAATTGTTCAATATGTGATAAAATCCAATTTATTTCATATTATTAGTAAATTTATGTGAACTTAATTATGAAAAATTTAAATTCATTTTTTATTGTATTAATATGAAATTCACGAATTGAATAAAAAATTGTGTTATTAAATGAGATTGATAGAGTATTATATTCTTATAGCAAAAAGTAAAAATTCTTATTATTATAAATTAATAAATTTATTTTTAATTTTATAATAATTATGAAAATTACGTAATTTTTGCATGTTAGTTTTTATATATGTATGGACGTGGGATGATGAAGAGATTAATTATATATTTGTATATTATCTATTTCATTTGCTCTGCACATAAATTTTGTTTAAAATACTATTAAAAAGTAAATTAATCAAATTGAGGTTTACATTGTCCAATTCTTCAACATAAATCAACATCAACTATCAACGAATGAAAATCATCATTGTTGACGTATAATTAGGTGTATTTTCACATGCAAAAGAAATCAATAAGTTTTAAATTTATAATCCTTAAATTGTAATTACGTCACCGCAAGAATACGGATCGTAACTGCAATATAAAAGTATCGTTCACTAGAACCAATAGTAATCAAGTACTAGACATCAATTTCATCGATTATTTAGGTAATTCAATATCCAGATATAAGATAATGTTTATTTAATTAACTAAATTATTAACCAACTAATATAGTTTACATAATGTACAATTAATCATAGGGATTGGTGATGATGAACAAAATATAAACCTTCCATTATTAATTTAATTACCAACTTCAAAGTAGTGTTTTAATATAAAGATCTTTCTTTCAAAAGAACATTTACTTACTAAAGCTAAGCTAACACCGTACTTTCGTGACTGTTAAGATTAACTTCAGCGATTAAGTTCATTTGCTACACTTTATGCCTCCAAATTAATTAACTCCTATGTCTATGTAGTTATCATTTGGTGTTCTTAAGTTCATTCGATTAGGTTAAACCTTATTTCAAAATGATTAACAAAACTAGTTCAATGTTATCATGTTACAAAAGCCCGTTCTAACAATCAAACATCATAAGCATGAATCATAACTCAAGAACATAAAGAGGTAAATAAATTGATAATAAAAATGAATTAAATCTGTTCAAACATCCTCCAATCCCTACAACTATATTAAGTCATAACTAAGAATTGAAATAAGTAAACCAACATAAATAATAAATAAACTACAACCATAAGTGATTATTCAAGCTAAATTAGAATAAGATAGAGATAAAAGAAACTTGGATCAACACTGCTATTACTGCTCTTAATCTTTTGCTTCTCTTCCCCGGTGATTGCCTTCTCAATGTCTTGATGAAGATCTATCCAAAGGAAATCAGAATCAAAATAAAGGATTAGTAAAAACACACTTCAATTGTCTAGGTTTTCTCTCAATTTTCCCCAAACTCTAATTCTATCATAACCTAATTTTTAATCTTCAGTGAGTGCTTGAATCATAGAATCCCCCAAATTCTCAATAACTAAAAGACCCCCCATAACTATCTTATATCTAAATGCATCCTAACCATACATTATTATGATCCTAGGGCTAGAGAAAGAAGGGAAAATGTGACCTAATGCATCACACGAGTCGTGTAATTCATACACGAGTCATGTGGCTTTTGAAATGACTAAATAGAGCAAGAATTTAAGGGATGCAAATGATACATGAGTCACGGATGGTCTTACATGACTCGTGGATGGCCTAGCAAGGATGGAGAAGAGCTTATCCTAAGGAGGCGAGTCTTACACGAGTCATGGATGACTCGCTAAAATCATGAAAAATCTTATTTTCTAAGCTCAAATGAGGAAAATATAAACTTCTAAGCCTAAAACTATGATTCAATTGCAAAATAATACCTTAAAAACTTAATAGATGCATGTAAATCTATCTAAATGGAGCTAATTCCTAGACTAAATGAATTATTTATGAAGATTATGCAAAATATGAAGAAAATGAATGAAAATGTATGAAATTATGCTAAGTATGTATGATATGAGTATGACACATGAAATGTTATAAAATGCATGAAATACTATCTAATATACTAAGGTATGCACCTAAAATGCATGAAAACATTACTAAAAGAAATAAATTAAGCATGAAGAAAGATAATGATAATGCCAATTATCAATCATTAATTAAATATCAAAAACAATCTAAAATAGAAATTCAATCTCTAATAATTTTCTAGTCACAATCCATTAATACAAATGATCAAAGAAAATTGAAAATATAATTAAAATCAAGAATTAAAGAGAGAAAATAGTAATTAATCAAGAATTAAAGAGAGAAAATAATAATTAAACTCATTGATCTTGATTCTTCTCCTTCCTTTCTTCTTGATCATTAATCTTTAAGATCCTTGATCTTTGTTAAAGCCCATGGATTAATGAATTAAAAGAGAATATTGATAGATAAAATTAGCAAAACTCTAAACTAATTCAAAATATAAAATGAAGGATAAAAAGAAGAAAATGTAGATAAGAGAATGATATGATAAATTGTTTTATAGATGAATGAATGATCCTAATAACATCAAGACAATGAAGAGTTTAAATGATGAAAATAACTTTAAAATAAACATTTAATCATGACCCTTGATTTCTATATTCAATGGCCAAAATTTTATCCTAAAAATCAAGAAATGTTGCACTTGGTGAACTTAATTTGAGTATTGTTAAGTGTTGTAAAGTGAAAATATGGTGTTTAAAGGATAATTCAAGTTAAATTTAATCTCAAATCAAGTAAAGTTGAGTGTTGAAAAGTGAAAATATGTTATCATAACCATTATTGCATATGCTTTTAAGTGCTAAAATGCTTGTGATAAGTTGCTTAAACTGATTTATGTATATTTAATATTCATGTTATTAAGACTATATGATGATATAGGAATAATGCAACAATAAATGATTTTAAGAAGGATATTAATCTTATTGTTGACTAATAACTTAAGGGTATAAAAAATTAGAAATGAGATAGAGATAAAGTATAATTTAGATAAATATCAGCCTAAGTCATAAATGAATAATGTACTAATGAATTAAGTAGAGTTTATAAGAGGAGATATGATATGGAATGTAAATTAACTCATATGTGAAGGAGTTGAATTAATGAAACTATGTTAATAAGTCTATATATTGCATTAATTGTTATGTAAAGTGAACATAATCAAACTTAGTCAACAAAGAGATAAAACAAATTTCACTTATTTACATATTCAAGGATGAAATAAGCTGAAGGAGATAAAAATTTAACTTAATAAATCTTTATACCCATCTAAAGATTTAAGATTAGTGGTATATACTAAGCTAGGTTGGCTAATGCTTTACATATTAAATATTGCATATAAGAATGTTTGGTAAATCAATTATCATAATCCTTACTCTATGATTAGGTTAATAAGTTAACTTTTTAAGTAAAATAGGATAAAACTAGATTGATATAAAATGAGTTAGAAAAGAAACAAGGATGGTGTGAGCGCCAGTTTTTACCGGAGCCTAGAGCGAGGCTTGCGAAAGTCACGGACCGGGGACCGAACTTGGAGCGAAAGTGCAGTCTTCCTAAGGGGTTCCCTTAGGGAATGATACGGACTCAAAAGAGTCATAAGGGAGTCACCACCGGATGGTTTCGGATCGGTCCAACTGACCCATAGCATGAGTGCTAGTTAAACCCTTCAGAGATTGGGTTCGGGTGGTGGAGATCTATTCTATGAGTTTCCAAAATCGATTTTACCATTTTAGTTGGGATTAATTATCCTAAGTAGGCAAGCATATGTGCGTAAATTGTAAGCACACAGCGCATCATGTGAATTTGGCATTGCAAGGTTGCACGTAAAATGACATATAGAGCTATATGGCATTTAGATGGCATGGCATATACATGTCATGTAACATAGCGATAAAAGTAACATGGCATATGCATGACATGTGAGCGTGTATGACATATCATATGCATGATATGGCAATCCTAATATGTAAGCACATATTATGATAAATAGTGTATGGCGTTATGCATTAATGTTTTAGGATTTATTTTAACGTTGGGTGTGTAGCGTATGCAATACGCATGCATGAATAACATATCATATGCATGATATGTGAAGTGATGGATGTCATGGTATATGCATGGCATGGCATAATGAATGATATACCTTATGCATGGCATGTGAATGATATATCATATGCATGATATATGTGATAATGTAATATATGGCATATGAATGACATGTTATATGTATGACATATCAAATGTGTGGCATGTGAGATGATGTGTGATATGGCATATGCATGACATATGTAGTAGAATGTGCTTGTGTCATATGACATGACATGTGAAATGTTGTATTATATGCATGGCATGATATAATACATGGTATACCATATGCATGGCACGTGAAATGGATGACATACTATATGTATAGCATGTGAAGTGAATGACATACCGTATGCGTGGTATGTGAGATGAATGACATACCGTTTGCGTGGCTTGTGAAGTGATGAATGACATGGCATATGCATGACATGGCATAGTAGTGTGTATGTGAATGTGTATTCAACATAGTATATGCATGGTATACGGTATGATATATGTAATGGCATACGTCGTAACATAGTATATGACATGGCATGGCATATATGTATGCATGATAAGGCGTATTGGTTGATTGCGTGTATTGGATTGCGTATTGGCATATTTGCATATTTATACGTATATGCATACGAAATATAGTATGTTATGGCATACGGTATATGCATGGCATGCATAGTAGTGTGTGCATGTGTCATGTGACATGGCATGTGACATGATGACATAAATATTTAGGCAAATATAAATCATCCACGAATAAAAATAATAAAGGTCGGTGAAAGGGATCGAGGAAATTAGAGGATATAAGGGGGAATAATTATTACAAGCCAATAATAATCTATCCTATTACATAAATATCCTCCCATATATATTTTGGGACGTTGAGTAACGTCCCCTCCTTCCCAGGTACTATTCCTCTTGGTTTTGCATGATCCAAAATGCACGATGGATTAATATGCAAAATAAACAAATAAAATTCACTAGTAGAAAATGAATTTTGGATTTAATTGACTAGTCTAATACCATTTAAAAGTACGAACCAAGAGTCAAAATCCAGTAATTATTTGGCAATAATTATATGAATTAATACGAGCCAGATCGTGAAAATTCATTTTAATAAAAATAATTTTAAGCAAAATTATTTTATTTGATCGTGGAAAAATTAATTGGGAGTGCTAACATCACTTGGAATAATTTGGAGATAGCCCCTCAACCAATTAAAATCCAATCTTTTCAAAAACCGCATTTATACGAGTAAAAATTAATTTTGAGGCCAGAATTAATTATGTAAAAATTATTTTATGACTTTTTCAGAATAGTTGAGCTATTGTGAAACTCAAATACCACTAGATACGCCAAAATACGATAAAAATATGGCTCAAAATATGATTTTTTTAGAAAAACGCAAACTATGCGTGCCGCACATCAAGCTATGTGCGCCACACATGGGCAAGGTGTGGCGCACATAGGCCAACATGTGGCATACATAGTTGATGAATCTGCGCAAAAATGAAATCTCTCAATACAGAAATAATCTATAGATAAAATCCAGCAACTTTAAAGAAGACAGTACCTTCTTTTGACCTCGTTTCAGCCTCCGGTTTGATGAACCAAACAATTAATTAAGCAATTAATTGAAATAATTAATTTTAAGGCTAAAATCAAGTAGATCTAGATAATTTATGATAGATCCAGAACCCTAAGTGCACAGAGAAGCTACGGGAGTCACTAGAAAATTCAAAACCAAAGCGGTTCGGGAGTGGTTTGGGTCGAAATAGGATTTTTCTGTAAAAACTAAGATCTATGTGCGCCACACATGAGGGACATATGGCGCACATAGCTTTGAAAACCAAAGTAAAACCGAAATTCTTTTAGCAGAAACCTAGATCCAGCCCCGATCTAGGTAGATCGGACCCAAAACCAGATTTTCGCTCGTGGATTTGCATCCAAATCATGAAAAACAATTTTAAAGTTAAAATTATTTTAGATCCAGCAAGTTTTAAGGCAGATCTAGGGCACCCAAGGCATGGAGAGGCCTTGAATGACCCTAAAATGGCCAGATCGGGAAGAAAATTGGAGAAAATCGGGGTTAAAACGTGAGTTTCTTTGAAAACCGAAGCCTATATGCATAGCATATAGGCCTATGTGTGCCACACATGTGTTACATGTGGCGCACATAGGTCTATATGCGCAGCATATAGAGCCGAAAAATAAAGAAAAACAGAGGAAAAATGGAAAAATAGGAGGATTTACCTTATTCCAGTAACTTTTCCTTCTTGATCTTCCTTATTTCCAAGTTTAGGGAGCCTAACTAGGGTTAATTAGTCTCTAAATCCTTAGAAAAAATTAATTAAGTGTTTAATTAATTTTTGGAGTGATTTTTGCAGCGTTTGGCCTTGCCAGAGGCAATATTCGGGGTCCCTAAAATGTTACCCTGAGCTTTATATTTATAAAGTAATTTTTGGGCGTGGTAATTTT
>CANYBF010032182.1:0-14140 GCA_948192965.1 Dalechampia spathulata | reverse complement strand
AATACTATGATCAGGGATATTTAGATATTGAACATTTGCATACAATAAGAATCTCATTCCATAAACTCTTTATGGATTCTTCTGCACTGTTCCAATATCATGGACTTCAATATATAGTTTAATACTCCAAGTAAACAAGTTTAGTTAAAACATTGTACTATATAATGAATAATTCCTTTATTAATAAAAATGTATAGTACAAATACACATGATGCTCTAGAGCATTCACTAACAGGGTTACACGAGGAAAAAATGCATGATGGAAATTTGCAAAATAAACACAAATAAACTCATTAGTAGCAAATGAATTTAGGATTTATTTGATTAGTCTAATGCTATATGAAAGCATGAACCAAGAGACAAAATCACACAATTTTTGGCAACAAATCATGCAAATTTACACGAGTCAGATCATGAAAATTTATAAAAATAAAAATAGTTTTAAGCAAAATTATTTTTGTTTGATCATGGAAAATCAAATGGGAGTGCTAACATCACTTAGAACAATTGAAGATAGCCACTCAACCAATTTGAATCCAATCCTATCAAAAACCACATTTTTAACAAGTTAAATCAGCATTTAATCATGAAAAATTAATTTTGAGGCTAAAATTAATTAAATGTAATTATTTTATGATAGATCCAATACACTTGAGTTACTGCCAAACATCAAATGTTACTAGAAAAATCAATTCAAGTTGAAAAAAGATTGAAAAATGTGATTTTTCAAAAATATTCTGGGAAACTTGCGTGCGAACATAGTGTTAGTGTATGCTCTAGAGCATCATGTGTAATCAAAATATATGTTTCATTAATAAAGGCATTATTCATTATATAGTACAATGTTGTACATGAACTTGTTTTACTTGGAGTATTAAACTATATATTGAAGTCCACGATATTGGAACAGTGTAAAGGAATCCATAAAGAGTTTATGGAATGAGATTCTTATTGTATGCAAATGTTCAATATCTAAATATCCCTGATCATGGTATTAATAAGAATGGACATTGTTAATATGGGAAGATCAGCACATGTTACACTTCCTATTTAGGGGTGATTCTCATTCATCATGACATGAGATGTCTAAAGTGAATATATGGATGAGTAGTATAGTACTAGTTCATTGGAGACCTTCCCAGTGAGATTTCATATGGATAATTGATCTATGTCTCTGAAATTATATCTCACACATATCAGTAGTGCAAGTATCCTTAGACTTGAGATATCAAGGTTATCTTGACTATGGATTACTGTACTTTGACTCCTATGCTTTATTCTTCCTTAGGAGGCGTTCATAGTTTGAAGATTGGGTATGGTATAACATAGTTGAAGGTATTTGAATATCAATAGAGAATTCACCACCCCAGATTAATAGTAGGGGTTATCTTAAAGATTCATGAAGTAGTCTTTATTCAAGAATCTCTGGCCAGAGTAGGATGCCCGGGGAGAATATGATTCACAAGGGAATTTTAGGAATAAAGATTATATGATATGAGAAATCTATTTTAGGGTATGGCTTAGCATGATTAGTCATACATTGAGTTGACATTAATCCATACTCAAACCTAAAAGAGATAGTGATGGTGAAAGGAGTTTATTACTGCGGTGTCTGATATGGAAGGGTTGAAGTCAAACCAATGGTTGACCTCCTAATATTTGGGTAATAATAATGTATAACTAGATACCACTCATGATTTACATACTAAATATAAGATTTAACATGTTGCCAACGTATTATGAACCTAAAAGGTCACACACTTACAAATGAGGAAACAAGCTAAAAGGGCAATTTTGTACTTTTGGGAAAAGTTGAAATTAACACTTATGGAAATTAACCTAAGACTTAATGGACTTAACTTGCAATGTTTAAAAGTCCATAAAGATCAAGTTGGGCTATTGATTTGGGCTATGACAAGGCAAGTGATAGTCACAGGCCATATTAGTCACAGATCGGCCGAGACTTAACTTAAGCTGAAAGGGTTTCAGCTTAACCTAATTTTGGAGTATAAATATGTAGTTATGACTCAAAATTAGGTCAAGCTACTCACTTTTCTTCCTTTGGCCGAACCAACCTCCTTCTAGAGAAGAGAGAATTCGGCCTTCACAAGAGTAATTGCGAGGAAGAAGAAAATAGCATAAGTTTTCTTCTTTTCTTTGCTAGTTCACAGGAAAGGAGATAGAAGCAATTGTTGCTTGCTTGGATTCCTTCATTTGCATGTGGATACTGTTGGAGGCTACCTACTTTGGTGGTTTTTGGTTTGCTACAACCATAAACGGCATAGAGATCAAGAACGAAGGAGAACTGCATTGATATGTAAGAGTTACTATCTGATGCCATATCTAATCTCTAATTAAGTTTTCTTATGTTTTGATGCAAAGGTCCATTCTTGGTTTGTTGTTTTAAATGAAAATTTTAAATTTCTTCCACTACTTAATAACATAACAAACCAACAGTGGTATCGGAGCCATGGTTGTTGCATCAAAACTCATGAAAACATCTTAATCGGTTTTGTTGATTTCCTTGGAGTAGCTTACGTAAAATTGAGTTTTGAGGGGTTTAAAGTCCGAATTTGATTCTAAGTTTTTAATGGTGTTTTTATGAAATTTATAATATTTTTTATATGTAAAAACATCATACACTTATGTTTAGATTTTTTGAGATATACATACATGAAGTATACACATGGTTTGTAGAGTGTTGAATGTGATTTTGTTTTTGTTCTTGATGTATGACTTTGATTCTATTGATTTTAATTGTTAAAATTGATATAGATCATAATATTAATGTGTTAATATGTTAGTTGTATATTGATATTCATCAAAGATATGAATTAAAATTGTTTTAATGGCTAATTTTAAAACTATGTGCATAAGATGTGCGTATAAGTGCTTTTTGGCATTTTTATGTGTTTGATCTAATTTTTGATTAATTTGATTAATAAAAATTGTTTGTTATTGAATTAGATTCAGTAATAATCTGATTTGGAAGTTTTTGTAATTTTTGTAAAAGAGTAAATACCTATTTGAAGTTTTATGGAATTTTAGCATAAATAGAATTCTTAAAGTGGAAGTGTTCCATGTTTGAAAGAATTAATTATTTTAATGATATTTATATGCTTCCTAAATGAATATTGTATTAATTACTGGATTTGAATTATTTCTTGTTTAAATGTATTAAATGGAATAATAGCATATAAATATTATTTAAGTCAAAATTACATTTTCCATAAAATTAAAATACATGTGCTACTTTTTAGCTTTTATGAATTAATGCATGTGATTTGCATTAATTATCATGTATATGTCGAATTCTTTATTGCATTTAAAATTAATATGCCTAATTAATTATTTAATGAGATTAAGTGATTAATTGAATTGATTTAAGAATGCAAATTATAATTTCAAATTCCACTTTCTTAAATTAAATATGATTTAATTATGGTAATTTCCCATATTTAAAAATTTAATGTGATTATGATTTTGATATGGAAATTTGGTTATGAATTTGAAATGGATTTTATTATGAATAAAATTCAAAGGTATTTTTCGAACATGGTAAGAAAACCTCGAGTAAGCCAAATAAGGAAATAAAATCAAAGGTGTTGATTTGACAAAACTGAATGGATTTCCAATAGTAATTAATACATATGGATGTATGAATGGATGTATGAATGGCATGATGATGGTTTATGGACTTAGCCAATGTGATTGAGCATATGCATAATTTTCATTTTTGGTAAATAAGGCCTGCGAGTCCTGCCTTTCCTTATTTACTCTATATTGTAATTCTCTTCTCATCCAATCCCCCCAAATGTAACTTGGGGTATTCTTTTAGAATAATTGTAATTAGATTACAAAGGGTTTTGAAGATGGAGGACAAGGAGCCAAATAAGGAAACAAGAAGGAAGCCGAATAAGGAAATTTTTCCCAAAGAAATTGTAATAGAATAGTTCTTTTCAAATTATTTTAGGGATGTAATTCATGCATATACTTAGGTTTGACCTAAGTTGACTTGCTTCATGGCTTTAGCAAGTCAATGTAGTACACAAGTCCATAACCATCATATTATAAATTGTTTATTCATGTATGCTATGTATGAGATGCAAAGATATGCTATGTATGAGATGCAAAGATATGCAAAGATACGGTATGCTATGTATGAGATGCAAAGATATATGCCATGTATGCTATGTAGCATGATAATCATCTTTACTATGATCATTAAAAAGAAGGTCCAACCTTGCTCCATCTAGTCTATCACTAGACCAATCATTAGATCCCTATGGTCGGACGAGTCGACGAATAGAAACTGTACCAACAGTCCATATCCAGTTACCTCAGCTATGAAGAGGTAGTCACTAGCTTATGGCTGCATAATCAGAAGGTACCAGTGAGATTTAGAGATCTCTCTATAGTCAGTAATGATCTTATTATAGTAAGGCTAATGTTGAATGCCCTTATCAGATATAGAACCACCTCTTCGATAGGCATCAACATCACTAGCATTGTCATCATGCTATAAGTGACTCTAAGGATAGTGAAAAACTCCTCATATATCAAATACAATTTCATGTGTCTAAATTAAAAGACATGTATCACTAGATCCTAGAATTACATAATAGCATGTAAAAAAGTAAAGTTGAAGGAGACTTGTCGGAATGTCTTTAGATATTAGAGTCTGAACTCACTTAGTCGCCCCACTTAGTATTATCTCACTAGCTAGAGGTAGTATGGAAGTTTGATAATGATTATTGAGTCATTATCTATTCCTTCATAAAAGAATAGACAAGTCATATTTTGGTAATGGAATAGAATACAGAATATAGAATATTCTTGCATAAGAATAATGGCAAGAAACATCATGGATTTCACTATCAAATGCAAAGAGGTATCGAGTTTGAGCATTCAATAATGTTCATTATTTGTACACCACAACCTAAGTGTACTAAGCCTAAAGCCATACAAGGCTGCATAATCCTATTCATTATTTTAGTACAAAAACTAGGAAATTCTACATAGTGCTATGAAGACAGATGTCATATCATTGTAATCTCTCTATATCACTGAAGGCAGATGTTGAGGCTAGGTTCTCTCCACATGCTCTAAGAAGCAGGAAAACAGTCCTCCTCTTTGAAACTCTATCAATAATTGAGGGATAGTATGTTTATGGCCATACTGATGATAGACTATGGCAGGACTATAGTGAGTGCAAGCTTTGAGTCTTAGTAACAGAATATAATTAATATACATCCTTACAATCACATAGTAGATGTTCCACCATGGACAGGTTCACTTGACTTCACTCTTAGGGATGACCCCTATCCACTCGACTTAGTCATCGAATGTCATCGTCTTTGCCTTATTGAAGGTGTAACCTCTCCTCATATGGCTATGAGGTGCGTATCTTTAAGAATCTCCTACTGGTGGTACTAAGATCCTTAATTTCTCTTAAAGCCAAATTTGTAAGAAAAATAAAAATAAAAATAAAAATAAAAGCTTATTAAGTTAAAAACCTTACAAAAGGTTGCTCAAGAAAAAATTAAAGTAATCCACTGAGCTAAAAACCTAAGGTGGTAATTCAAGCAAAATTTAGGGTCTAACAATAAAACCATATGGCTTGATAAGCTAAAAACCTCATAAGACATGACTCATGCAAAATTAGGGTAAAAATGTAGCTTTTATAAGTTAAAAACCTATAAAGGTAGCTTAGAATTCATGCCTGCAATAGCAACAAACTACCACTGAAGCATCCGGACTAACCCTATTTCCCTTTATCCAGCTTGATGATTATCTCTACAATGATCATTGGAAAGGGGGTCCACCCATGTTCCATCTAGTCAATCATTGGAAAAATCATCAGATACCTATAATCAAACGGGTCGATAAATAAAAACTGTACCAATAGTCCATATCCAGCTACCCTCAGCCGTAAATGGGTAGTCACTAACTTATGGTTGCATTCAAAAGATAGTAATGAGATTTATAGTCATCTCTCTATAGTCAGTAGTGATCTTATCATAATACGGTTGATATTGAATGCCTTGATCAGATATAGGACCATATCTTTAATAGGCATCAACATCACTAGCAGCACCATCATGCTATAAGTGACTCTAAGGATAACGACAAATTCCTCATACATTGGACATAGCTCTATGTGTCTAAACCAGAAGACATGTGTCTTTGGATCCTAGAACTACATAGTAGCGTATAGAAAAGCAAAGTTGATTGAGACTTATTAGAATGTTTTCAAATATTAGAGCTTGAACTTGCTTAGTTAGCCCCACTTAGTATCATCCCACTGGCAAGAGGTAGTATGGAAGGCAGATAGTGATTGTTGAATCATTATCTATTCCTATATAGAAGAATAGATAGGTCATGTTTTTGCAGTGGACTAGAATATAGAATATTCTTGCATAAGAATAACAGCAGTAAACATCATGGATTTCACTATTAAATCCAAAGAGGTATAAAGTTTGAGCATTTAACAACATTTAGTATTTGTACACCATAACCTAAGTGTACTAAGCTTAAAGCCATGCAAGGCTGCATAATCCTTCTCATTACTCTAGTGTAAAATCTAGGAAATGCTACATAGTGCTATGAAGGCAACTATCACATCATTGCTTATCATCATAGTCGATTTGATCCTCCTTTAAGCTAGGGCTAGGGGACTCTACTCCGATGTTATAGTGCATCAGATGCTAAATCAGTCATGAGACATCTACTATTAATTGCCTAGCCATCCTAACATAGACATTACATGACTCACTCATGTCATGATAGCAACCCTACATTGCATGGCCATATCAGCATATAAGATAAACATTCATGCATAAGCATCTTGCATGACCCAAGTTACAGGTACTCATAAGTAATTTGAACATCTCCAAATTATGATGTTGATGTAGCCTAATCAGCAGCTGACAGACATCTATCATGGTATCTTGAGGCACTTGCATAGGTTATCAAAATCACAACCAAAGATCAATAAAACTAAAAGCATGCCAATTCATGAAGAGCTACTTACATGAGTGGTGTTCAGAGGCACGAATGCAACCTCCTCTCTCTTTGGCACATGGAATGTCACCTTACAAGGACTTCTATCTCTATCATATTTTGGTGCTGCTCTAAATGTTATACTCTATGCTCTCTTAAGAGTACCTCTCCCTTAAGAGCTCCCAGTTGTAGTAGCTGAGCCACGTGATCCTCTCCCACCATCGGAGGTAGCTCTGGCAGCACTGTGTCTCTACTATTGGATAAGTCTATAGGCCCCATCAATTATGCTTGGATGAAATTCAAGTTATCTATAAGAGACTCTGATAAGTGACCTCTCTCAGGGATGCTAGTTAATGCAATCATGATCTCTAGGTTAGCATTAATACAAGATTACCAGAATATTGTCTAGGGTGGTATGGCAGGCTCCGCTTGATGACATGGTCACCTAGATAGAAGAGTTAGTGCTCTAGGCACTCAATTAACATGTGTTGCTCATTTTTACGTGATAATGCCTCAACATATGTAGGGATGGGCATGTTATGCCTACTGAAGTATACTTTGAACCAATTACATTTAGTTTTGTACTAATAAAGTTGTTATTTCTTGTGTTTACTTGACCCCAGGTGAGATCATTAAAGTATTCCCTTAATGCATAGAGGTATATCTCTATCCTCTTGCTCTGGATGTTCCATGCTAGCATGCATGGAAAACCAAGTGGTAACCTACTCAGGACTACTGGCTCATGTAGTAGCTTAAACTCATAAGCCATAATCTACAAGATCAGCATGATCAAATAAGTCAAAATAAATTATAATAGGGTGATACAACTAAAGGAATCTAGTAGCATACCTTGATCACTAGCTAATATGCAATGATCTTATCTCTACAATACTTGTTGCAAAGATCTAAGTCAAGGCTCTCTGCTACTATTAAGTTATGTAAAGCCTAAAGCATTGACATATGGATATCATTCTAAGCATCACTGAATAGTATGTAACCAAACTTATACAGTAAGAAACATTAAATGTACTGCTCTTTGGTGATGGTCTCACCAATCCTAGTATCTCTAGTGCTCTCCTGAAGACACTCATAAGTGATGCAATGTCTGCTTCTCATAATAAGAGTGATGCTTAGTAGATGGTATATGATGTCAAATGACTAGTGTGGGGATATCAACCTCACGTTGAACTGGATTGGGATCCCAACACAATTTAATCCTGTGATCCTGGTAAATATCCTTGGAGTGATAACAATCTCGCCTACTAACAGATGGAAGGTGTGTGTAGAATCCATCTATCTCTCTACCATACCAGTGTAGTAAGAGATGTATTATCCTAATCTGCTTTAATCTACGTACTCTCATATCTAATCTAGGAGTCATGAATACCACTCATGTATGTCATGAGCATTGCCAACACCTATTATGATCTTCTCTATTTGTAAATCATAGCATTCAGGTCAGATTTCAAATTAACATTTTCAGAAATCACATGCATAAATCCCTAAACACATGTTTTCCTACTCAACCATAAGCATAAACTCTTAAAGAAAGCCTTTTCTTTTAGTTTTTAGTGTTAAATTGTTGATCTTTTACCATCAAAATCAATTTATGCAATGCATGAAGTATCATATATGATGCATAAAAGATTCATGTGATGCATGAAGTTGGCTTCCACATTTTTATGTGATGCATATAAGCTTCATGCGATACATGAAGTTAATTTTTCTATTATATATGACACATATAGTATTTCATAGAATGCATGAAGTTGCCACTTTGTAAGATACAATGCATATAACCTTATATGTTATGCATGAAGTGAGATTTATGGTTGAAATTTTCATTTTCCTACTTCTACCAAGATGAAACACCTTAAATTCAAGCCTAACCCTAGTAAAAGTATGTTTTACTTGTTAAGCATAAAACTCAAGATGAAGGTAAGATCCTGAGGTGTAGGCAGCATTTTATTCCTATCCATTGTTAAATTAGTTTAGAGGTTTTAAAGTTAGGTTGAGAGAAATCTGACTTCAGAAAACTTGCAAATGTGGATTGTGAAGGGAGCCCTTTCCTTTTATGGAGGCCAAGGCTCATGGGCATGTAATGGTCATTTCAGTCCATTTTCTTTACACTAAGTCAATTTCATGTAATGATACACTCATCATCTATATTTATGGGAGTCTAGCTTCTCTTGAAAACTTTAAAGTTTTTGCAGCATATTTCTTTAATAGAGGCCAATTTTCATGACCTATAATGTCTAAAAAATCTAAAAAATCAATCAGAATTAAATAATTGATACTATAGATTTTAAGTATTTTTCTTAAACTATTTTTATTCTAATTGTACTGATAAATTACTTCTCTATGTCTGGTATAGATAGGAAATCGATCCTGCAGATGATTGATTTTAATCAAACCTTTGGTTATTGGTCAAGCCATTGACCAGAAAGTGTCATGTTTTGATAGTTGGTCTTAAATGCTATCTTTGGAGATATTAGATATATTTTTATGGTATGAGCACACGATCTAGCAATTGATCATCTTAAAATTGATAGATGTTTATCTTGATCTAATAATTGATCACGTGTCCTGCAATTCACCACTTGATCCAATAGCTATTGCAGAATCAAGCAGTTGGTTCCTAAACACTAGTAATAGGCACATGAACTTATATTTTAGATGATTTTCAAGCCTCATAGCAAAGTCATTAGTCCAACAATTGACCATGATCAATTTTGATCATCTAGCCTGAGCATCGGGCTCCTAGAAGCAGGATTGAGTTACAAACCTTAGTATAAGCATTATACAGGATCAACTTTGATCATCTACCCTAGTACCAAGCTCCCAGTGGCAGTATTGTATTAGAAGTCTCAATATCCCAAAAAGTTAGCTTTGATCTTTTACAGACTAGTAAGCCTCAGTATGAGCAATACTTCTCAATTAGTATTGATCATCTCACTCACGCAATAGACTCCTAGTTGTAGCACTGAATCATAAGCATTGACATTATCACATCCCTACATACATAATATTTTTATATGCATTTATGTTATGAGTATGTTACAGTAAATGATTGATGAAAGCATGAAATGCATGAATTAGATATGATGCATGAATGTGTTGACATAATAAATATGATTTAAAGTGTTTTATAGATAAAGAAATTCCATAAGGAAAGAAGTCAATAGAGATAGAAAAGGAAAACAAAGTGAAAAGATGATTATAGAAGTGATAATGTGTTGAGAAGTAAGTAGAGTATGTTTATGTTGAATGCCTTGAATGGAGTTTGATGATGATATTTATATATGTAAAACATGTTGTAGTATGTTAGTATGATGTTATTATGTGATATAATGGGGTTTTAGATGGGTAGATGCAAGTTAAAGGAAAAGAGTTGTGAAAAATACATTGGTACGGGCATACGGGTTCGCATACGGGCATACAATTAATTGTGTTTTGAGTCATACGATCGTACAGTTTGGTCGTGCCACATGCCAAATTTGGCAGTAGCTTATAGTACAGGCATACCATATGGGTGGTATGGCCATACAAACACTTTAGCGTAAAATGTGTATTGAAATTTTTAAAGCATATGGGTGTACCAATTGGTGGTACGGTCTTACAATCATTCAACGTAATTTGATATTGGAGTTTTTAGGGTCGGTACGAGCATACGTAGGACTATACGGTTGTACATGATATAAAATTGACATTTTAAAGGTAAAAATTAGGTTAGTTTCTGACATTTCCTTCCTTCAAAACATAGACAATTTTCTTTCTCTTCTTCTCTTTATGTTCTAGGTTAAAGAAATGTATCATTCCAAGGTAAAATCATGCAAAGAATTTAGTTTACATGTTGATTTAGTGTTTTATATATTTTACCTATGTGTTTTCTTTCTCTTCTATACTTTTTACTTTTATAATTAAGTAAGAAGATATTGTAAGGTTTGAGTTAAGTATGTGCATATGGAAGAATTAGATTGTTAAGAAGATAAGTTGCTAAATCTGATGTTTTAATGAAACCGAACGAGTTTTCTTGTAAATTCCTAAGTTATAACTCTAGAATTTATTATCTTGGTTACTGTTGGGAGTGTATCAATGAGGTTTAATGGTGTTTCTAGAGTTTAATATGCTAAAGATTGATAGAAAAGATGATTATAGGTGTTGGTAGATTGAAATTCAATGTGCTGTCTAATTTGGGAATAAAGAGTAGAAGTGTGTATGCCTTGAACTTGTTTAAAAACATGATAAACAATGTATTTATATATTGAAAATGGAGTTTGATAGTGTGTATAGGTATGTTATGATATAAAAATACCAAAAGGTATAATAGTGGTAACAAGTGAGTTATAGTATGAAAGATAAAGATATATATATATTGCTTAAGATGTTACTTCAAGTAAAATTTGCAAGTGACTTTGCTAAATGGATGTAAAATGGTAATGTTACAGGTTAATGGACGAGACTCATATTTCTCCACAAGCTATCGATAAGGGTAAAGTGATAGCAGGTTTGTGCTTTTCACCTCATGACCTTATCTCAGGTCTTGAAATGATGTCCCTATGTTTAAATGTTTATGCTATTCATCTTATGAACCTGTATAGGGTCTTAAAATGGTGTTTTCTCACTTGATTGCTTATGATAGTAAAGTAATGGGCTTACGTTATGAATAGTATTGATTGAACACTACTACATAAGATCATTAATGCATCATTTATGCATCATGTCATGAATCATCCATACATAAAGACATATTCATGACATATCATATAGATGATATAAAGGGGAAAAGAGAGTGATATACAAAGTAATGTTCATTGATTACGTACTGGGTCATACAATTATTATTGATTCCCTTTATGGAATCATACAGTATAGGTTCTTATTATGAACCATAGAGAAATGTAATGGTCCTACGGAACCAGAGAATGATATAGTATCGGTACATAAAGAAATGGACCTAATACGAGATTGTATACAATCATACAAAAAAGAAATGAAATGTTATAGATAAATCAGAGGGAGAATACAAAGCATGAATGCATTCTCATAGACATACATTATCATTCATATATCATGAAAGTATAGAGAATGGAATGATAAATGCACTACAATTGTGCTTATGTAGAGATGTATACATAGTAATAAAGTACATAGTAATATTTAATATAGATACAGTTACAGTGGATTCTTTTATGGTATTTGTTCCTACTGTTACATGATATGTTATATGTGTATTGATGATAACAGCTAATGAGAGGTGCAAAAAGGGCATGGTATGATACAGTTATACTGTTACACGATGGCTTATCTGATTTGACTTTAATATATTATTTTGATATATTGCTCATGTCATTTACTCATTTATAGCACCATTGAGTTTTATATTCAGCATTTGTCATTTGATAAATGCAGGACCAAGCCCTTTAGGTGAGAATTTAGGCTAATCGATCTATAGTCAGAGGAGGTTATGATTCTGAAGAATCTCCATCTTGAAGCAGTTTGGGGCTAATGTAACATACTCTTTTATGTGCTTGTATATATGTAACTTATTAAATTAACCTTAATGGCAATAATATATGTGTCTTATACTTTTATGGTGTGTATTATCATTATTATTTTATCATGTATATATAATTATACAGATCATATATAAGGAATGATGGCATGATTATGCATGATAAATGTAAGATATATGTTTTAATATATAATAGATGCTTACTTTGGTGTATTGATGTTATACATGTCTCCATGTAATATCGAACCACAGATTTACAGATAAATACAAAAAAATTTGTATAGATAGATCCCTTATGGAATAATTAATGATTTCCTTATTTAGGGGATTATTGACTATTCTACGGGAACGTGTTACACCATGTTGGGGTGTGACATGTTTTATTGGTATTAAAGCTATGGTTAGCTTGACTTATGACTGTTACATGTGTGTCTACTACCTAAGATTAATGAGTTGCATAATAGGATTATTGTTAGTCCTTACTACTACTGACTGTTTGATCCATGTGTATGTTACAAATTAGATGCTATGATAGATAGAGCAATTATAGTAGGTGAGAAAGGTGAGGGTAACTTTAACCCATAAGAAGGTACATCAGAAGCTGGTGAGAGGGCAGAGATTAGAGAGGGACCCATAGAACATGGTGAACTAAGAGAGAGATTACCTTATACAGAATAACTAGCTGTATATGATGTTGATCCTATAGCTACACAATTTGCTCAGTTCCTTAAATCTTTACAAGGATAGATTCTTACAGTGGTTCCAACTCAACCTCCGGTAATGGTTAGAGATGCATATAAGAAAGATTTCAAAAAATTAAGAGCATATGGGGCTACTGATTTTTTTGGTACTACTAATCTGTTGTTGAGATATGGCTTGAAAGGACCAGAAAGGTTTATGATAGTTAGATTGTTCAGAGTAAACAAAATTTGAGTATGTTATTTCTTTGCTTCAAGATGATGCATATAAATGGTGGAAGACGATTTCACAGAGCATGGTTGATCCACCAGTGTTAACTTAGGGTGATTTTTAAAGGGAGTTTAGATAAAAATATGTACCCTTGGTATATACAGATCAAAAATTGCACGAGTTCCTTAGCTTGAAATAGAGGAATATGTTCATGGTAGAGTATGAATGGGAGTTCACCAAACTGGTTTATTATGCTACAAGTATTCTTACTACATGCTAGGACAGATGTAAAAGGTTCAAACAGGGATTGATTCCTTGGATTAGAGCATTAATACAAGGGTTTAATTACAAAGATTTCTCTGTTTTGATGGCTAATGCTTTGAATCAAGAGCGTACCATCAAGGAAGAGGAAGGTGCTAGCGTTAAACAGTTTTAAAGATCCTTTTAAGGAGCTAGTTCATCATTCAGTGGATAGAAGAGGGGTAAATTTTAAGGTTCATTTATATCTTGATCAATGGGATCTAGACCACCATTACCTCATCGGGTGCAGGCTAAGAGAATTTTAGGTCATAGTTGTTGGTTTGTTTAGTGATTAAGCAGCGGAAGAAATTTAAAATTTTCATTTTAAAACAACAAACCAAAAGAAGATCTTTGCATCAAAACACAGAGAAACCAGTTTAGAGATTATAAGTGACAGTTTGATAGTAACTCTTA
>CANYBF010032181.1:0-14380 GCA_948192965.1 Dalechampia spathulata | reverse complement strand
AGATGAGTACGAGGATCTCCCTTACCACTGAACTTGGAGAGATCGGGCATTTTAAAGTTAGCAGGAAGATGCCCAATAGTATCCACCATGAACTCGTCATTTGCCCCGAAATTCGGCAACACTCCTTGTTACTTCAGTAGGTTTTGGAACTAGCTCAGTTTCTGTTCCACAGTTTCCATCCATTCCGGTTCGACAGTACTGGCTGCCTCAGTCTCCAGATTCATAGTTGGAAGCTTAGGGATAGCTTCCTCTAGGTCAATAAAATCATTGCTAGGGTCATCAACAACCTCCTTCCCCTTACGAGCAGTAGCAGTCTGTCCCCTAGTAATCGAGTCATGAGCAGATTGGTTCCCAGCAGAATCCCCAGCATTCAATTGCAGCTCGGCCCATTTCTCAGCCATGAAAGCCCCAATCTGATCTTGTAACTTTCGGACAAAATCACCATTGAGGAGCTTTTCGGTCACCTCGACCACAATCTCATCAGTATTAATTGGAGCCCCAGAATTCTGTGCCATTTCTGATGTAGATGTTGGTGGAGATGATGCAGATGCAGTAGATGCGAATGGTTAAGAGATGCTAGCCCGGATTAATCTTCCTCGGCTGTCGCGGATCCACGAAGTGTCTATGATACCTGAAGAAAACTTGGTTAGAAAATGACATGCCAAGATATATGCGTGAAGCGAATGTGTGCAATGCGGCACGTAGCATGTATGGATGCCCTAAAACTGCATCTATAAACAGAATGTCATGGCTGTCACAAAATTGGGTTAGCAACGATGCGTGTATGGGTGTTTGACAGGAAATATGAAATGGTTAGACAGGATATATAAAAGCATGAGTCCACTCCCTTCCAACCTTATTTCACCACGAACATTGGCCAGTCAAATTTTCCTAGGTGGCTTTCTCATCCAGAGTTTGGCATTGAAACTCAAGATGTGTAAATCACTCATGCATGGATGTAACATTGTATCATGTGATCACATTCAAACCGTGTTTGGAATTCGAGGATGATCGGGAAAGTCAAAGTTTTACCAAATGAACGTTGGTTCACAATTGGTAAGCTTACCGAAAATAAGCGTTGGCTTACAATTTCTGATATTTTTGACAAGGCTTTATTGTTGATCTTGCATGGTGATAAGATTAATCTTTGAACAAAATGAACCTATCCATTTCATGGATTTTCGAGAATTCAAATGGATATGTTTTCGTTCAAAGTCTAATCAAATCACCTGATTTTCCACCAAATGAGTGTTGGCTCACAATTGATCGTTTGTTTCGTCAAATGAGTGTTGACTCACAATTGACATGGAATCGTCATTGTTTTAGTGCGTGAGACATGAAAAATATGTTAAGGCTAAATCCCAAACAAAATGAACTTACCCTCTTTTTCAAATCATGCTGACTTGATTCGGGCAAGGTTTTATTTTAGGGTTTAATCAAAACACATTTAGTTCAAATGTGATCAATACACAAGCAAAAACTGGGTCCTAGAGAAATTGTGGCTATTGTTGCTATATGCATTGGTTAGGCCTTTTCGGTTTGGCTAAAGAGGCTCCCACCACCAAAAGAATATGCCTATCGCCATCCAATCACGGATATGGGCGGTCCACAGCATTCCTTTAAGCAATGAGTGACGTATGCCAGTCATAGGACCCCGAGACTAATGAAGTACAAGGGCTTCCAAATGACCTAGCAAGTCAGGGCTTTAGGGACAAAAAAGGGTGTATGCAATAGGTTGTGAATGCAATACTAGCAACCTAAAATAAAGTACTTTCATTAAAGTTAAATATGTGAACATAGTAAAACGAAACCTTTCGATTCAAAATTGCTAGATCAAGAGATCCCCAACGGAGTCGCCACTGTAAGAGTAGCGCGCCCTGGACGCGGGAGCGCTGCATGCTGTTCAGCGTGAAATGCCGTGGTGCTTGCTCTCAATGGCGCATTTCCATAGTTGATTGGTCTTTAACCTAGAAAGATCGCGTTGAGTTTAAAAATGGAGTCGCCACCTAGTTTGTTTTGTCAATTCAATTGAATGACTAGAAAACTAGGAAATAAAACCCGGGCCTTCCTGTGTTGGAAAGCGGCTTGACTTTCTTCAGAGTTTGGGTTCGGGATTTTGAATTTATTAATATTCCATTTTATTATGTTCACTTATTTAATTTTAATGAAAAGCTCCTAAGCATACAATTAGGTTCAAGTTTGATTAGCATACACTTACATGGCATAGGGCATTCAAGAAGGCGTATCACATGTTCATAAAAGCATAAAGAAAGTAGTAAATGCAGAAAAATAAATGCAGAATAAAATGTGGGTATTTAAATACAACCCACCCAAAAATAATGAAAAGCAAATAAAAGCAAAATAAAGCAATTTGGGTATTTAATACAACCCAACCAAAATAATCAAATGCAAAAAGGGAAAAGCATGTAAAATCCTAATGTTGGGTCTAAGGCCCAATTCCTTCTTCCAAGTCCAAAGGGTTTGCTTCGATTGGACCTTAGGCCCGACCCGTCTACTTCCAAATTAACCTAGTTACCTGCAAAATCACACCAAAACGCGTAAAAATTAACAAATACAAGTAATAATGACATTAATTATGAAATCAACATGCAAATCGCACAGATAAGCCTAAATTAACACAAAGAAAATGCGGAAATCAAGAAACAAAATTGAATATTTTAGATCATACGCGATCGCATATGATATTGTGATGATCATATGCGATCGCATATGATCATATGCTATCGCGTATGATCATATGTGCAGGACGTAAAAACATATGCACGGGATATAAAACATATGCTCAGACCATAAAACTCAAATAAAATCACACAAATAAGCCATTAAACATCTAAATCACATGAGTTTGTCATTAGACATTCAAATCCATCATTCAAGCTACAAAACTCAAGGTTTTGATATGCAAATCACACGGATAGGCTTAAAATAAAATAGAGAAAATACGGGAATCGAGAAAAATATTTGACACATACGCGATCGCGTATGTTATTGGAATTAACATACGTGATCGCATATGATCATATGCGATCGAAGCAAACAATAAAATAAATCACATACGCGGGCTTAAAACATAACACATATCACTCGGCAATCAAAAGAAATCGAAATAACATTTAAAACATACGCGATCGTACATGTTGTTGAAATCAACATACGCGATCACGTAAGATGATATGCGATCGCATATGATATGGAGATGATCATACGCGATCGTACATGTTCATGGAAAATGAGGTATAAAATATCAAAATACGAGAAAACTACAAGCAAAACAATAAATGAGATCAATTTTCACAAAAATTAAGCATGGATATCGTGAAAATCACATAATAACAACAAAAAATGATGGATTTACTAACCTCTCGTCGATTCTCCTTAGATCCGAGTGTAGGGAAAAGAAGAATAGTCCAATTCCAAGCGTAAGGGAATAAAATCACCTAAGTCTAAGTGATTTTGTGAGTTTATTTTAACCCTAATTGCTTAGATTAATCCAAAATTAGGTTGAGAATAATTAATCCCGTTTTGTGGCTGCCAAAACCCTAAAATTCGTAGGTCAAATTAATATTGCTAATCAAAAAATGCCAACCCACCTGTCAGAATAGAGTTCCAAAGCTTTTAAAATTTCTGTCCAGGAGACATACACGATCGCGTATCTTAACATATGCTAAACCCTAAAATATACGCGATCGCGTATCCTAACATATGCGGTGTGTCACAAACATACGCGATCACGTATGTTTGTACATATGTGGTGGGTCACAAACATATGCGGCGGGTGACACCCCAAAATGGGCCAGAATTGGCCCAGAACGGCCCGGAATGATCCGAAAAAACCCGGAGTGGCCCAAGACCAACCCGAAATGGTCCAGAATCATCCCGAACTCGATCCGAGTCAAGACGGTCCAAAATTAGGGTGTGACAGAGCTGCTCAAATCAGGCAAGATTTATGTTCCATTCGGCAGAAAGATATGGAGAATCTTAATGACTATTGGGAACATTTCAAAAGAATGTGTGCGTTGTGCCCACAACATAGGATCACAAAGCAGAATCTGATACAATATTTTTATGAGGGATTTTTACTAATAGAAAGGAAGTTGATGGATGCTGCGAGTGGAGGAGCTCTAGTGAATAAGACACCTCAGAAAGCTTGTAATCTGATTGATATAATGCCTGCCAATGCTCAATCCTTTAGCACCAAAAGAGAACAGCCTAGAAAGGTCCATGAGATAAATGTTTCCAGCCTTGAAAATCAAAGTAAATAGCTCACATCTATTATGCAAGAACTTACGACCAACATGAAACTAGCAAGAGCTTGTGGAATCTGTATGCAAACAGATCATAGGACTGAACGATGCCCTTTAATTTAGGAGGAGGGAACTGAGGAATAAGAAAATGCTGTTGGAGGATTTCCAAGACCACCCTAGAGAAAATATGACCCATTTTCTAAGACATACAACCTCGGTTGGCGAGACCATCCCAACTTGCATTATGGCAATCAACAGACAAATTTCCAGCAGAAACCAAACCAACAAAAGCCTCCAAGTATGTCTCTAGAAGATATTGTGAAAATTTTGGCAACTAATGTTCATGATTTTCAGCAGGATGTTCAGCAATTCCAATAGACTATGACTTAAAATCAGTAAAATATAGACACAAGGATAAAGAACATAGAAAATCAAATGTCTCAAATGGACACTATTTTTAACAGAATTGAATCACAAGGAAAGCTTCCATCACAGGTAGAAGTTAACTCCAGAGATTGTGTCAATGTTATGACACTGAGGAGTGGCTGAACACTTCCTAAAGTAGCTAGAAAAAAGCTAAAAGCTAATGAGGAAAAGGAGCGATAAATTAACAATAGCAAGGAAGGAGAGAAAGGAGAGTAAGAGGAGAAAGCTAAAGACCATGAGAAGGAAATCCAGCCTGTTATTAATCATTGCACATTTCTTGAGCAATTGGAAAAGACCAAATGTGAAAAGGAGTAGAAGGAAATTTTAGAGACGTTCCACAAGGTATAGGTTAATATTCCATTACTTGAGGCCATAAGACAGTTACCAAAGTATGCCAAATTTCTCAAAGACTTGTGCACCAATAAACTTAAATTAATTGGCTTTCAATAAGTGAATATGAGTGAAACTATTTCAACAATAATTTAGAGGAAAGTGCCACCAAAATGTAAAGATAAGGGAGTTTTCACAATCCTTATTATGATCGATAATATAAGATAAGGCATGCCATGTGCGATTTAGGAGCCTCAATTAACATTATGCCTGCAAGTGTGTATGAATCTTTGAATGTAGGTCCACTGAAGGAGATAGGTGTTGTGATTCAATTGGTGGACAGGTCAACCATATACCCAATCGGAGTTTTGGAGGACGTGCTTGTGAAAGTTAATAAATTAATTTTTCCTGCAAATTTTTATGTCGTGCAGATGGACAACAAGATTTCCCTAAAGTCATCCGATCTCTTATTTGGAAGACCTTTCTTGACAACAGCTCAAATAAAGATTGATGTCCATGAAGGGACATTGATGATGAAATTTGATGAAGAGGTGATAAAGTTTAACATGTATGATGCTATGAAGTACCCTCCATAAGTCTTTAATGCCTATGCTGTGGGCATAATCGAGCCATATGTACAGCAAGTTTTTGAATTACATGGAGAAGACAAACTTGGAATGGCACTCAACAATGCTGAAGATTATAAGGAGATGTTATTTTTGAAAGATGAAGTGATGCAGGTCATTGATGAATTGAATGGAGAGCCTAGGATTGAACGAAATTTTGATTTAAATAACCCTTACACTAAATTGATTCATTCAACCTTGTAGACACCTAAATTGGAGCTTAAGCTGCTGCCAAGCCATTTAAAGTATGCCTTCCTTGGGAAAGGAGAGATACTACCAATGATCATCTCCAACAAATTGAGTGAACAAGAGGAGAATGCCTTGGTTGGAGTTCTTAAAAAATTCAAGGAAGTAATTGGCTGGACCATAGATGACATTAAAGGCATAAGCCCATCCACGTGCATGCACAGGATTTTGCTTGAGCTTGATAAAAATTCAATTTGAGATGCCCAATGAAGACTAAACCCAGCCATGATGGAGGTAGTGAAAAAGGAGATCCTAAGGCTGTAAGATGTAGGAATGATATACCCAATTTTTGACAGCTAATGGGTCAGTCTATTGCATGTTCTACCCAAAAAGACGGACATAACAGTAGTCCGTAATGAGGAAGGAGAAATGGTTCCCACCCGTGTCCAAAATGGGTGGAGGGTTTGTATTGACTACAGGAAACTAAATTTAGTAACTCATAAACCAAATGTTGGAACGTTTGGCAGGTCAGACTCACTATTATTTCCTTGACGAATACATGGGTTTTTACCAAATACCCATTGCTCCAGAAGACCAGGAAAAGACGACCTTCATATGTCCATTTGGAACCTTTGCATTCAACAGGATGCCATTTGGGTTGTGTAATGTGCCTGCAACCTTCCAACATTGCATGGTAAGCATTTTTTTAGATTTTATGGAAAACATTATGAAGGTGTTCATGGATGAATTTACTATTTATTGTAATTCATTTAATGAATGTTTAGATAATTTAGTGAGAGGTTTGCAGTGTTGCATTGAGAAGAATATGGTTCACAATTATGAGAAATGTCATTTTATCGTTGAGCAAGGTTTGATATTGGGCCATGTGGTTTCAAAAAGAGGCATTGAACTTGATCGAGCAAAAATTGACATAATTAAATCTTTGCCTTACAACACTACTGTGTAGGAGATTCATTCTTTTCTTGGCCATGCAGGTTTTTATTGAAGGTTCATGGAGGACTTTTCCAAAGTAGCATAACCCTTATGCAGATTGTTGTAAAAAGATGTCAAATTTAATTTTGATGAATCATGCAAGGTAGCTTTTCACCGACTGAAAGAGGCACTCATTTCAGTACCCATTATACAACCGCCTAATTGGAGTTTACCATTGGAGTTCTAATTTATTTTGATCATGTAGCTTTGAAATATCTGCTGAAAAAGAGGGGGCTAAACCACGTTTAATCCGATGGATCCTTCTACTTCAGGAAGTTGATTTGGAGCTACCAGATAAGAAGGGATGCAAGAATTTGGTTGCAGACAACTTGAATAGATTGCCCAACATTGAACCTGGTGATTTCTTTAATGAATTTCCTAATGAGATTGCTTTAAGTGTAATTATGAAATCCCCTTGGTATGCTGACATTGTCAATTTTTTTATGTTCCAGGTGATTTCCTGATGAACTTACAAGGCATGAGAAGGACAAGATTAGGAACCAGGTGAAACATTATGTTTGGGATGATCCGTACCTATGGAGACACTGTGCTAATCAGGTCATTCAAAGGTATATACCTGAGAATGAATTCTAATCAGTTTTACACTTCTGCCACAGCAGTGCTTGTGGAGGCCATTATGGGCATAAGAAGACAACCGTGAAAATTCTAGAATGTGGGATGTATTGGCCTACCTTGCATCGTGATGCCTACCAATTCTGTAAACAATGTGTAAAATGCTAGAAATCTAGAAGTTTAGGAAGAAGACATGAGATGCCCAAAAAGGAATCTTTATTTATGAAATTTTTTATGTTTGGGGTATGGATTTTATAGGACCATTCCTAACTTCTTTTGGGAATGTTTACATTTTGGTGTTGGTAGATTATATTTCAAAATGGGTTGAAGCTAAAGCCACAAAATAAAATGATGTCAAAATAGTGGTAAGCTTTATTAAATCCAATGTGTTTAGCAGGTTTGGAGTTCCTAAGGCATTCATTAATGATCGAGGGACTCACTTTTGCAATAAAGAAGTAGTTGCCTTGTTTCGGAAATATGGTGTTAATCATCATATGACCACAGCATATCATCCATAAGGGAATGGACAGGCTGAAGTTACAAATAGAGAGATTAAATTAATTCTTTAAAAGACAGTCAGTCCTAACAGGAGGGACTGGAGCAAGTGACTGGATGATGCATTGTGGGCATACCGGACAGCATATACGACCCCACTAGGCATGTCACCCTTTTGGCTTGTGTATGGAAACCATGTCATATGCCCGTAGAGCTTGAACATCATACATACTGGGTAGTCAAACAATCTAACATGTCTTTGGATGATGCAGGAATCCACAGGAAATTACAATTGTAGGAATTGGAAGAGATACGGACCAATGCTTATGACCATACGAGGAGCTATAAGGACAAAGCATGGAAACTCCATGATAGAAAAATTTGGCACAAAGAATTTCATGTAGGGAAAAAGGTATTGCTCTATAATTCTCAACTGAATTTATTTCCAGGGAAATTAAAGACAAAATGGATAGGACCTTTCATTGTTCAAAATGTTTTTCCCCATGGAGCAGTTGGAATTTGGAGCCTTGATTTGAAAAAGCAGTTTAAGGTTAATGGTCATCGTCTCAAGCCATTCTATGAGGGATTTGACACTCGTTCAATGTGTGAGATCACATTGACTTCACTTTCAGATGAGTAGAATGAGCAAGAAGTCAAGCTGGGACTTCAAAAACTAGAACTAATTTTTTTGTTTATTTTGTTTTCATTTCTAGGATGCGTGTTATGCCCATAAGGCATCTCACCAGTTTTTCATTTGTTTGTTTTTACGTTATTTGTGTTATGCCCATAAGGCATCTCGCAAGTTTTTGTTTTCTTTTCTTTTGTTTCTTTTCAATTTTTAATACATTTTATGCTCATAAGGCATTTAGCAAGTAGTAATTTATTTCTTTTTAGTTATTTCAGTAAAAAGAGTTTTACCTTTCACTTTAGGGTAAATATTGCAGATGGGTTAAAATGTTTTTTGGGTATGGCAGGAAAATGAATTTAAGTTAAATTAGAAGAGGGAAATTTAGAGTTTTATGCACTTAAGGATTTTAATTCATTTAAAACTCTTTCCCCCTTTTATTTCTGCTAAGTACACTCTTTCATTCCTTAACCTAATTTTGTTTTCCTTCTCCCACATTTTCAACTCAAGATTTCTTTTTCACCATGGTGCGTATAAGAGCTGCTTCTTCCGGCAGTGGTTCCAGGACCAAGAAACGCAAAGCTGGGATGGACCCGATCGAGATAGAAGAAGAAACACCAGTCATGAAGAGACTGAATCCGTTCATGCCACCACCCAAGGCTACTGTAGACACAGAGTTCACCGGTCTCAAGGTCTACACCGGTAAAAACCCACCAGCTGCTCGACAATTCAAGAAATCATGGCTACCATCAAAAATTATGGGTGATGGTATTGATACTTTGGGCGAAAAGCTGATTCAAGCCATGACCACAGAATCAGAGGCACACCTAGAGGATGAGAGAGACAAGGAGTCTAGTAGCCCAGCCCAGCCCAGAAACAATCGATAGGGGCAGAAGAGGAAGAATCGGGTAAAGAACCCAAGAGTGAGAACAGAGGAGCTACTGCTGCTGTCACTTCGGGAGATGTTATCCCCGTAAGGGCGAGAGCAAAGAGATTACGTGGAACTCTTCCACCGACACTGTCTAAGCTTAATGGTAACTTGAAATTTACTAAAGAAGATAAGGAGATGTTTATCAAGGTTGTCAATCTACGAGTGGTGTAGGGTAAATCAATTGACCATTCTACCATTGAAAATCTGTAGTTGCCAGTCTTCGAGCATATAAAAGGGATAGTTCGGGAGAAGTATTTTTAGATTCAATGCTCGGTATTCTATGAGCTGGATTATGAATTCTATAGTACTTACAGGCTAGACAAGGAAAAGCTCATTAGATTAGACAACCCTGAAGTCATCCAATTCCGGTTAATGGGTAAATCCTTTTCTTTCTCAATTGATGAATTCAATCTGACATTAGGATTGATTGATGAGGTTACAGATGAGTATGTTGAGGGATATTGCGATTTACCTGCTGAGCTTGATGTTGATGGCCTTTAGGAACATTATGCCCCTACTCCAACTAAGAGATATGATCCGACATCTACCAAGGACAGCTACTTGTTTGATAGTTCTTTGACTTATTTGCACCGACTGATTCCATACATAACATGGGTGGAGTTGTTCTTACTCGATTGCATGGTGCACAAAAAGCAGCTTCAGATATTCGATCCTGCCCATCACAATCTTCATAAGGCACTTGATCTGGTCCCATTGGACATATTTACTCTGGTGTTGACCCTGACTTTTCACACTGGTGCAATTTCGGGTTTTTGTTGATTCGGCTTGGTATTAGTCCCCGATATCGACCTCGATTATGCACATAGGCCTCTATGGCTTCCCCTTAGTATTCTGGTGCACAGAATACATCAGAGCTTGTGGGGTCCACCACGACGCCTGGCAGACCCGCCACCCTCATTTCCCTATTCTAAGTGTTCTATACATACATAACACACTTCAATGTTGCCTACGCGAGGCAAACCATACAGAATGCAAAATATTGCATTTCGGGCATTTGGTACTATTCATCATGAATAGTGCACAAGTAGGGCCCACTACTTTTATTAGTTATTTTGGATGCTTTATACATACAGAGCATACTCTACTCCCGCCTATGCAAGGCAGAGATTGCAGAATGCAAAATATTGCATTTTGAGACATGGGCACTATTTACCATGAATAGTGTGTAGGTGGGACCTACCATATGTATCAATCCTTTCTGAATATTCTGTGCTTACAGGATACATTTCACAGCTGCCTTATGCAAGACACGTCCCGTGGCATCCTGAATGCCACATTCCGGGCTCGTCGTACTATGGGACCCACCAGTCATTAGTAGAGCTCGTTACCCACCGTAATCCATTTGGAGTGTTCTGTACGCACAAAACACATCTCACTTGCTGCCTTATATAAGGCAGAGCACTTGGCATGCCACTTACCACCTTCTGGGCCCACTGTGCTGTGGGGCCCACCACCCGACTTAGCCTATTTCGAGTGTTCTATGCACACAGAACACATTTTGATTGATGCTTGCATGAGGCATGACTTTTGGCATGCCGAATGCCACTTTTGGGCCAAAATAATGTTGTGGGCCCTAAAACTAGCCCATTAGTGGAAACTCGTCGTTCAGGGCCAAATTGGACAAAACTTAAATCTGCAAAGTGTCTTAGAATGTCAATTGCATCTCAGTTGACATATGCCACGCGTCCAATTTTGCTCGTACAAGCCGACACACATAGGACAAAATTTTCTTTACAAAATGTCTTAATATGTCAAATGATGCTTATTTGACATATGGTGCGCATCTCATTTTGCCCGAACGAGGTAAAATGGATAGGGGATGAAGGCAATGTGCAGTGCACATCACCCTATATGCACCACACATAGGCTATATGCACGCGCATATGGCAAAAAATGATGCTTGGTCGGGAGCCTTCTCGAGACCAAATTGGATGTGTGCCACATTACACAATGTTTTAGCATAAAAAATGATGCTTACGGGGCACGAGGTGCACATCCCGATGCAACCATAGTAGGCCCCATACGACGGGTTAAAAGTAATGTGCGGTGCACATCACCCTATGTGCTGCGCATGTAGGCTATGTGTGGCACACATCACATGATGTGTGGTGCACATAGCCTTTGGATTTTCAAATTTGGGCCAAAAATTACACTTTTGCCACACTCAATTTTGGCTCTATAAATATAAAGCTTGGGGTAAGGCTTAGGGGCCCAAAATTTGCTCCAGAAGCAACCTAAAACTCTGCCAAAATTTCTCCAAAATCAATTAAACACTTAATTAATTAAATCCTTAGGATTTAGAGATAAATTATCTCTAGTTAGGCTCCCTAAGCGCATTTGGAGTGTAGATCTTGAAGAAAACCCTAGTGCCAAGATGTAAATTCTTCTCTTTTCTTCATTTTTTTCATTCTACCACTATTCTGCAAGGGATATGCTGTACACATAATGTTATGTGTGCCACACATAGCCTATGTGTGGCACACATGGGGCTATATGTTGCACACATAGTCCCAAAAATTTCTAGAAAATGCCATTTTTCTCCCATTTTGCTTTGGTTTTTTGGCCGATCTGGCCATTTCAATGATGTTTAAGGCCTTCTCATGCCTTGAATGACCTGGATCTATCGAATACTTGCTGGATCTAAAATAATTTTAACTTTAAAATTACTTTTTTTTAGTTGGATGCAAATCCACGAGTGAAAATCCATTTTCAGGCTTGGATCTATGTAGATCGGGGCTAGATCTCGGGTTTTTGCTGAAAAATCCTTGATTTCCCTCTGTTTTTTCTGCCATGTGCGCCACACATGTGCTCATGTGCGCCAAAAATATGTTGATGTGCACCACACACAGCCTATGTGTGGCACACATAGGCCTATATGCAGCATACATAGGCCCCAATCTTCAAAGAAAATGACATTTTTCATCTGATCCACTCCAGATCTGATTTTTCCGGTAACTCTAGTAGCTTGTCCATGCACTTGAGGTTTTGGATCTGTTAAATATTATCCAAATCTAATTAATTTTAGCCTTAAAATTAATTATTTAATTTAATTACTTAATTAAATGTTTGGATCGTAAATCGGAGGCCGATCTAAGCTCAAAATGAGGTACTGTTTCATTAAAGTTGCAAAGTGACGCACGTTCCTTGCATTTTTCTAGAAAAACCATATTTTTAAGCCTTATTTCAATGTATTTTGACTAATCCAGTAATATTTGATGTTTAATAGTGACTCAAGAGTATTGGATATGTCATAAAACAAATACATTTAATTAATTTTGGCCTCAAAATTAATTTTATATGATAAAATGCTATTTTTACTGGTATAAATGCGGTTTTCAAAATGATTGGATTCAAATTTGTTGAGGGACTATCTCCAAATTATTCCAAGTGATGTTAGCACTCCCATTTGATTTTTCATGATCAAATAAAAATAATTTTGCTTAAAATTATTTTTATTTTTACGATCTGGCTCGTATAATTTCATGTAATTATTGCCTAATAATTATTGAATTTTGACTCTTGGTTCATGCTTTTCACATGGCATTAAACTAGTCAAATAAATCCTATATTCATTAGCTTCGTGTTTATTTTGCATATACGCATCGTGCATTTTTAGCTTGTGCAACCCAAAGTGAATAGTACCTTAGGTGGAAGGGGACATTATTTAACGTCCTAAAATATGTATGTGAGGACATTTATGTAATAGGATAGGATTTATTATAGCTTTATAATAATTCCCCTTATCTCTCGTGTAATCCCCTAATTTCCTCCATCCCTTTCGCCAAACATTACTATTTCTGCTCGTGTATGATTTATATTTGCTTAAATATATGTCATCATGTCACAAGCCATGTCACAAGCCATGTCACATGACATATCACACACTACTATGCCATGCCATGCATATGCCATGGCATAACATATCGTATTTCATATGCTTATATGTATAAATATGCTAATACGTGCAAATATGTCAATACACAATAAAATACGCGCAACTTGCCATGCCATCCTATATGCCATGCCATGCATATATATGTCATTTCACATACAATTATGCCATAATGCCATGCCATATCACATATTATGTACTATGTCATACACGTTGTATGCCATACCTCGTACCATGTTGTATGTCATGAATACCAATTCACATACGCCTCATTATGCCATGTCATGCATATGCCATGTCATTACACATATATATTGCTATGTCATATCATGCTCATGGTATGTCATTCACTATGTCGTGTCATACATATGCCATGCCATATATCATTCCATATGTCATGCATATGATATGCCATTCACATGCCATACATATGTCATGTTATATGTCATCTCACATATCATGCATATGATATGTCATTCATTTTACATGCCATGCATATGGTATGTCATCCATGCTACATGTCATGCATACACCATGTCTTGCATCATCTCACATATCATGCATATGATATGCCATTTATATGACATGCCATGCATATGCCATGTCATCCATCTCGCATGTCATGCATATGCCATGCCATTCATTTCATATGCCACACATACGTCAAACGCCAACACGATCCAAAAATGCTAACGTATTACGCTATATATGCTATTTATCATGTTTATATGTTTGTATATCATCCTAAGTTATCATATCATGCATATGATATGTCATTCATGTTCACATGTCATGCATATGCCATGTTATTTTTTCGCTATTTTGCATGCCATACATATGCCATGTCATCCAAATGTCATATAGCATTATATGCCATTCTGTTGGTTTGTTTAGTGATTAAGCAGCGGAAGAAATTTAAAATTTTCATTTTAAAACAACAAACCAAAAGAAGATCTTTGCATCAAAACACAGAGAAACCAGTTTAGAGATTAGAAGTGACAGTTTGATAGTAACTCT
>CANYBF010032038.1:0-32175 GCA_948192965.1 Dalechampia spathulata | reverse complement strand
ATATTAAATTATATTATATTTTACATAATTATCTTAATAATGAAATATTTAATAATTAATATGTAATCAATGATAAATTAGTAATATTTATCTTTGAATAAAATTTAATAATTATTAAATATAAATAAAATTAGTAATTTTTTAAATTCAAAATTTAGTTGCTAACAAATATAAATAAAATTAATAGTATTTCTATTTGAATAAAATTAATAGTTTTTAACTTTGAATAAAATTTAATATCTAATAAATACAAATAAAATGAGTAATATTTATCTTTAAATTATACATTAGTTTACATTTTTAATTTGTTAATTTTAATAATGATATAATGATTTAATATTATATTAATTCATATTAAGACATACATTTTTTAAATTTAACAAGATAATTATATAAAATTTAATTTAATTTAATATTATATTAATTAATATAAATATTTGCTCTCATTTTTTATAAAAATATGGATGAAAACATTATATAAACAACATTTCAAACAAGTATATAATGCTTACAAATGACGAGTTAAAAAAATTTGAAAACATAAAATATAAAATTATTATAAATGACGGGTCAAAAAATTTATCCTAACGTGCAACGCACGTTATGAAACTCTAGTATGATAAATATTGTGATGCAAGCATTTGAAAAATTGAAATATTTGCATCATGTCCATGAATAATACACAGAGCATAATTAATATTTTTTTATATATAAATCAAATTAATAATTTAATATAAAATATGATTTTCAAAAAAAACCCGAGCTTTGTTTTCAGGAGACCTGTCATTTATCTCCTGGAATCCGCATTCTCAGAGACAGTCAATACCAGCATATGTTTTTACATGTTAATATTAGCAAAGTTTGCCAAAGAAACCCTACTTCTTTATATAGTTTCATTTCACCGAGCTGAATCCCATCAGCTTGTCGCCGAGTTTCGCCTCCTGAAAATAACATCTGTAGTGTTAGATCAGAATAACGATACTGACAAGTAAACATGGTTCTTCCAAGTTTCCAACCTTTTCTCTTTAACATCTCTGCACAAAGCACTTCCACAACAACATCGAAATGCCTTTATCGGATGATGACGATCATTGAAGTCAATCCCGTAATCCTGGAAGCCATTTTGTGAGCATTTCTTTAATGGTTTTTCATTCATATTCGACATGTTTCGACTTCAGGAAAGTTATGGTTCAAGTTCGTTACATATGCATGAGAAAATCATGTTTGAAGATGAAATAAAAAGAAGCTTGACAGATTTCTCAATGTTGAAGCCACTCACCCATGTTAGTTCTTCCAATGCTCTCACTTGTCTTGTGGTAAAAAAAGCAACCTGCTTGACGATCATATTAATTAAATTAACCTGCCTTGTCAGAGATCCGTTGAATCAGAAAATACTGCTTACCTAGATCAGATCCATGACTGAAACTATGAGACATAATGTTGGTTCATATAAATGAGATCCGTGACCATGCCTCAAGGTCCGTCATGGATCCGTCGAGGCAAGTAGTTCCATTGAAGTGGGAAATACTCATACATGGTAATAATGCCGATCTGGGGTCTCAATCTCAACTGGAATATCGATTAAGTTGGCATCTTCGCATCTGTAAGAAAGTGGAAAGTTTCTTACAGTGAGAATAATAAACAAGTGGACAGTTTACAAGGCGTGAATACACAATTAAATCAAATAAAACTGCGGACAAAATACAGCATAAATCCATGCTACCTGTGATTAATAAACCTTGCTATGTTTCCACTAGAAGTTGCATCTAAGCAAAGTGCTTCTTCATCCCTCAAAACTCTTTCCGAACCCCAGTCCGCATCAAGAGTGACAGGATATGTGTGCCTTTCACTGCCATTGCTTAGCATATTCCGATCGTATAATTCCATGTTGGTCAGTATCTCCCCAATGTATTCACAGATGAAGGTTCCTTTTGGCAGGTTTTCAAGTGACCTGAGACCCCAGCCTTTTTCTTCGCAAGTCATAAATACCTGAGGCATAATCCAAAGTAACCAAGGACTTAATGCTGGTCCTGTTAAACTTCAGTTTCAGCATGGAATTCAAAAATCAATTTAGAAAGCTGTAATGGAATAACGAATCCGTTATAATATGGGTTCTCCAACAACAGGACCGGATTACTGAAGTCAAGTACTGAAATGAACAATGCAGGTAGAAACCATAGGTTGATGATAGTAAAAGGAATCACATACATACCTCCAAGTTACAAGTAATCCCCCGTTGCACCACTCGGTTTCCACAGTTCATGTCGCATCCACATTTTCTCCAGCATTCTTTGATGAACTTCCTTACCAAGTGACCCTTGCATCTTTCTGGCATAAGCTCATTCTTCGATCTCTCAAGAGGACAATCCTGACAAAATACAAAATGGTGGTTTTGAGGGTCTCGTTTCATGGACTGGCAAGCTCTTAAGAAATCCTGTTTCAAAAGGCCTTGCTTCGTATAAGCAAATTCTCCACCAGTTTCACGAGCACAAGCACATGGTATTTGAGAGGATAGACAATCTCCATAACAGCCTGAACAACAATCTTCTTCAGATATCCTCGTAAGCGAGATTTGCAGGTAAGCATTCTGATAAACTATATTCTGCGTCATGTATCTGAACAAGGGAAGTTCTTCGGCGCCCACTTCGTCTACCAGTGAGATTTTGACATTTTCTGCCCCTTTTGTGATGTCAGACAGTTTTCTGAAGGATTTTTTCTCATTGCAAGTTGCTGTTCTCTGTTGCCTGTTTAGCAGGTTGTAAGAACCTGAAAACCTTGAAAATTTTGAAGCCTCGTCTTGCATAACCACATCAGAATTTCTAGTGCTGTAATTCCTTTTGATTGGGCCTGGATTAATACAAGAATTAACACCTTTTCTAACTGTTACAGAACCCATTTCCAAATATGATTCACACAAATCTCTCAACAGTGCCATGATAGAAAATTGTGGGGTGACAATTTTATCTATCTTTAGATATTTGTCCTCCAAAAATTTCAGAACTTCATGGAAATCTGGAACTTGAAAGTTTGATTTTTCAACTGCGTAGTCACAATTTAACAATAGTTTAACTTCTTCCAAGGTTGATGATGCAACAGGAAAGTTGCTCTTACAGGGCCGACTGGAATCGTAACCTGAACGTGAAGCAACCCATTGAGGCACCAGGTGACTGGTAAATTTGTTTCCAGATGAAGAACCCTCCAGAACACCTGGAAGCAGCAAGCAATAAGTCCTGAACTACGTGAACTGCAAGTGATCTCAAATGCTGATGCCATCCATCCATAATTGGTCGGATTTTTGTGAATTGTAAATTTTGTTTGATCCAATTATTTCCAGCATTCATTTATTTTAAATAAATGATGCATTTTATTGTAAATTTTGGAGCCTCTTGTTATCCTGATGCTCTTATTCCATATGAGATTAATGCATGAAATGACAACAAAACATGCTGACAAAAGTATTACCGATATATACTGGGAAAAGAAGTATCAAAGAATTATTCATTTCGAAAGCAAATTGTGATATTTAACAGTGATTCCTGACAAGAGGTTAACAAATACCTGGAATTGGTTGGATAACGGCAGTAAAGCCTGCCAATTCGGCAGATCCAGTTGTGGTTTGTTTTACTATCTGCCCAGTATAATCTGTGTCAGGATGAATAATGGGATCATCCTTTATTTGGAAACGGGAAGGTAGACATTCAACAATCGGTTGTTTGGAGCTTCCAGGGCATGTCGCTCTTCTTGAAATTGAAGTCCTGTCTCCAGGGGCCATTCCTTCGTCGGATATGAGAATTCCTCTATGTTTCTGCTTCAACTGACTGCAGGAAATCAACAAACTCGATTAATTTTCATCTTTTTGTTCTAGATAAAGTAAAAAATTAAAAATACCACCTCATTCCCATTTCAGGATTAGTCATGGATGTGACACCCTCTTCTTCTCCCGGCGCAACAATTTGTTGTGGATTATACATCGTAGAAGAAGCCTGATATTTCTGCTCTTCAACACGCATTCTCTCAGGATGTTTTCTAGATTCACCATCCTTTATGGGGCTCACTTTCCGACCTTCAAGTACCTATACAGCAAGCGGAAAAAGAAAGACAGTTCTCGTTTCTATTTCCAGTTTCCTTGTGTCTGAAACATGCTACTGATGTCATAAACTTGTTCTTCCAAGGCAGGAAAATATGGCACATACCAGAAATGTAATTCATGGACAAGGAGAAAAGAGAATTACCTTGGTTTCGTTGGAATCAAAATATGCATCTATAAGTGCCCGATAATCTTCTGCTTCTATTGGTTCCCAGTTCTTATCAAATACTTTCAAGAGATTCTTCAGCACCGGTTTCACCTCTTCATCAGGAATTCCTAAAGCTCTTGTTGCCTTAAAGGCATTGACAACTCTCTCATTCACCATTTAAGACAATGAATACAGCTTCTAATATTACTAAGATCTTGAACTGATCATTCCAAGATAAGCTGAGAAAGGAATTAGAATACCCAGATGGCCATTCAGTTGAAAAACCTGAAACCAAAACCATCAAATCAAGAAAGCCATCGATGAACCTTAAAACTACTTGTCATCTGACGTAGCTGTTTGATCTATCATTGATGATGTACATGAGATTTAAGAAGCATAAAAAGATAACGGAAAATGATAGACATGATGGACAAGAAGGGAATATCTCTTGTTACGTACAAGCTTTCTCATAATATCAATAACAATATCAAAGATATCGGAAGTTGCAGAGTCTGAGCAGAGAGGTTTGACATGGGGATTCGAGGATTTCACTGCACGTTTCCATGCATGCACCATACCAATAAATGAAAATGAAAGGTGACAGTCTGACTCTGACAAGAAAAATCAGGCGCATGGCATGCGGCGGGCTCAGGTGTCAATGCCGCGAGTTCACCGAAAAGATTACAGAGACTGTGTGTGGCATACTCGAGCTTGCTGCAATCCGTATTACCGATTTCGTATTACTGAAAAGAGAAAACCATTTTGGGATATTGGAAGCTGTCCGCTGGCTTATGCATTATTAAGAAAATTCATCAATGATATTGGTTTTTGTTCATCTTTATGAAATTAATGAAAATATATTACTTCATTTTTATTAAATTATATTGAAAATTAAAAAAATGATTAATAAAGAAGTTAAATCTTTTTATAATTAAAATAAAGATATAATACAAAATAATGTATTTAAATTTAAATTTTCAAATAAAATTAATTACTCTCTTAATTTTTGTATAATTGAATGTTCATTTATCAATTTATAATGTATTTATATTTTAAATTATAATTTATTTTTCAAAACCTAATTTTTAAAAATTTAAATATAATAAATTTATTATTTTAATCGATAAATTAAATATATATAAATAGTATTTTTCAATGGTTATAATCGTCATATATAAAATTATAATGAATTTATGATAAAAAAAATAATTTAAAATAATAATAACAAATTTATTATTATAAATTTGTAATATATTTATAACGGAATTTATAAAAAAACATCCATTGTAAATGTGTCTTGAATGTTTTTTTGATGATTTTTGAATTTGTATCCAATCCGGAAAGTTTGTGGTCTGACGTAAATTTTGAGAAAAAATTAATAGAGAAAAATAAGAATTTGTTTTTGGAAGTGGAAAGCAAAGGCCGATAGGCCCGAGCTCGTAGCCTAAAAACTGATTTCAATGGGAGTTGTGGGAGGCTTCACCCTCGCGGTATAGACCGATTTATTTGAATCCGGTTTATTTGTTTTGGATTTTAGGGTTATATGCATAATATTTTCGAATGCCTTGTATACACTTCTTCATCAGTAGAAAAAAACACAGTCACTCTCTACAACCGAGGACGTAGGTAATTTGTCGAACCTCGTAAATCTCGTGTTTTTCCTTCGCTTTTCTTTGATTTTCTTCTTTGTGATTGTGCGTATTTGATTTGAGTATTTCTTAACAAATTCTATGATGAATTTGTTTTCAATGAAAATGTATTATTTGATATTAATCATTTTATTCAGTATTGGCATGTAATTTATTTTAAATTTAAAATATGAATTTTATTTTAAATAGATAAATATATTTTTAATTTCAAAATAATTAAGAAAAATCAGTTATTTTATATAAAAATATGAATTGAAATGTATTATTATTTTTCAATTATGAGAGAATACTATATTTGCATTTATTTGATGTATTTATTGAACATTTTGGATAATATTTCAAGAGCTGTTTTCTGGTGCATCATAATTAAACCTGAATAATTACAACCACATTTATAGAAATCATAATCAGATTTCTGTTGTCAATAAATTATCTAACAATAAATACATTTATTTAAATATTTGTTAGATTATTTGGACAACAATGGCAACTTATTTGGATTCTGAAATAACAAAAAAACAGGTTGGATATATCTGAGAAATCTATGGAGAGGAGAAACAGGCGGGACAGGCTCTCCCTGGAACCCGGAGAAACAGGCGGGACAAGCTCTCCCTGGAACTTGGAGAAAATAAAGCTTGTCCAAATGCAGACAACTGAACAGAAAAAACAAAAGCCATCGTTTTGATTGTTGATCCCACACATTTCGGTGATTTTCAACCTTTGCAAGTTGAAAATTGTCACTCCCCTAATTATTTTCCTTATATTATTATTATTACCATCCATGTTGCCTCTGATCCCTTCGGGCGGCAGGCAAAAAGTAATTCTGATATTATTATTATTTATTGTTTTCTTTTTAATCTCCGGCCGCCTCCGGTTGAACTACGTTCATATCGTTGATTTGGAGATTATAAGATAATCGACCAGGATGACTTGCAACCCACATCCTTTCCAGCTTTTGGAAATAAATGTTATTTCTGCTCAGGATTTGGCTACTGTGTCCAAATCTATGCGTACTTACGCTGTAGTTTGGGTTCATCCTGAGAGAAAACTAACCACCAGGGTTGATCAGAATGGCCACACAAATCCTCAGTGGAATGAGAAATTTGTGTTTCGGGTTGATGACACGTTCTTGAATTCTGAAACAGCGTCGATTATGATTGAAATCTATGCCGCAGCTTGGCTTCGGGATGTTCAGATTGGTTCTGTCAGAGTTCTGATAAGTAATCTGTTCCCTTTTCCGAGTAATAATAATAACACGAAAATGCGATTTGTTGCGCTTCAGATTCGCCGTCCGTCGGGCCGTCCTCAAGGAATTTTGAACATGGGTGTTCAGCTTTTGGACAGTACAATGAAGAGCATGCCGTTGTACACCGAACTTAGTGCTTCTGCTCTTGGGTTTAATGATCTTATCGATTTGAAAACTAATAATAAGCAGGCGATGGAGGAGAAGAAAGGAAAATTACGCCGGACGCAGAGTGATCGTACCGATCTTACAACGACAGATGAGTTTGGCGTGAGAGGAGCAGCCATGGCTAGATCATCAGCTGTCAATGGTGGTTCATTAGTTAACGCTTCATTGGCAAGACCAAGAACCAGTAATGTTAATGATAAAGAAAGAGATCTAACCACAGCTGAAAATGGACATGGTAGCATGGTGAATGGATCCCTTTGCTCCGACGTAGGGCCATCTGCGTCAGTAGTTGCGGCAGCGATAGCAAAAGGGTTGATCAAACCACCAGGAAATCCTAGCACACCGACAAGAAGTGGAGGGAGTTCGATAATTGACGACTGGACAGAGAGTGACAGTGTGGAAGGATTAAGAACAAAGCTGGAGAGATGGAGAACGGAATTGCCTCCAATTTATGACGGTGACAAGAAGAAGATGCAATCAAAAAGCAGGCGGAAACAGCTTCGGAAAGGAAGATCAAGCAATCCAGGATTATTCACCTGTTTTGGGAATGCATTCGGATGCCAGATTTCTATAACTTTTGGAGGAAGCACCAGGAAGTATGGCAATGGCAGGGTTCGCCATTTAAGTTCCGTGGACAGTGAATCTTACTTATAAGCTGGAAAAAATACCAAACGATATCGACGGAAACATTCAGTTGATTGGAAAAGGAACTCAAATCTGAGCAGATAGAAGGAACTTCTATCATGGATCAATTTTAAGGGTATTTTTGGAGGAAATTCTTGTGCATACGGATATATATATATATATATATATATATATATATAGTTGGTCAAAAGGTTGGACTAGAAAGTTGGAGGATGCAACAATGACAAGGAATGATGGGAAGATTATCATAGTTTTTTCCATTTCTTATTTCGATTTGTTTCTTTCCTTTTCTTTTCCTTCTTTATTCTTTCAAAATTCTTTGCAAGAAATGATTACGAGATCCATCCATGGTTTTTCAAGCACATTTTATTCTCTTTTACATTGACTTGTCAATGTCTTATGGATTTATTATGTCATCAACAATTTACTTTCTAATTTGGACCTTTTAATTGGATTTATCTCATCATCTCTTTTAATTTCACTGGTCAATGTCATGGGATGGAAGCTCAATGCTTGCATTAAGGTTACAATTATTAGCCTTTAACATAATCGGTGTCTGTCCTGGCCCTGCACACAACATTTTGAAACATATCAGTTGATAACCGTGGAATTTATCGATCATTTATATCTCGTAATAGATCTAAGAAAAACGAAAATATCAAAATATACAAAGCTGCGTTCGTAACCAATTCTTTCGAATTGTTGTCTGCACTATACTTAAACATAATCAAATAAATAATTTTCAGGTTGAAGAAATAACCGAGGAACAATTAGATCACTACCGTCAAGACTTGACCTGAACTTCAAAGAGCTTTTTACATCTAGGGAAAAAAGAAAAACAAGATGAAAAAGAAGATACACAAGGACAATATTCTGAAAACCCTGTTTCTTACTAGAGAAGGCCAATTACAGGCGAGTTACTAAAGACAGGTCTGTCTTTTCCAGGATTACGAACTCCATTACGGCAAATGCTTTTCCTTCTTGGTTTTGCTTCGCCAAGCATTGTTATGACATCTCGCATAGATGGTCTGTCCTTGGGATTCTTTGCTGTACAAAGAATAGCAATTCGAAGAACAAGAAGCATTTCTTCCTGCACATGTTTGCACTGTCCTGCTATACATGAATCTAATGCTTCCTCTAATGCTGCGTTGCTTCTAATCATTCTCCGAATCCATTCGACTACATCTGTGGATTCTCCAAATGCAGGGTCTAGTGGTTTTCTTCCTGTCAAGAGCTCAAAAAGTACAACACCAAAGCTGTATATGTCACTCTTCTCGTCAACTTTTAAAGTGTACCCATATTCTGTTACAGCAAGGAGAAAACGAATAAATTGTCAGAATTAAAATTCTGAGCAAATAAAAGAAACAGGAATTTGATTCGATCAACTTACCAGGTGCGATATATCCGTAAGATCCTGCCACCATTGATACAGTCTCGTTCTTGTGAACCATCATCCTAGCCAACCCAAAATCTGCTATCCTTGCTTCCAGGTTAGCATCGAGCAATATGTTATTGGACTTGATATCACGGTGGATGACAGGCGGATGGCAGTCATGGTGGAGATAGTTAAGTCCTTGTGCGACCCCAACGGCTATATTATACCTTGAAACCCAATCGACCAGGATCTTTCCAGATTCTTTACCGTGCAAAGCTGACCAAAGGTTTCCGTTTGGCATGTATTCGTATATCATCATTACATCTGTTTCGTTGTGGAGATATCCTAACAATCGAACAATGTTTCTATGCCTGAGCCTTCCCAAAAGACTCACTTCCGAAAATAAATCTTCACCGTTTTCGATGTCTGTGTCGGCTCTCCATAGCTTCTTAACTGCCACAGCTTGGTGAGGACGACTGACTTCCGCCTTGTAAACAATTCCTGTACCGCCCATACCAATAACATTTGATTCCTTTATGCAAGCTAGAATTTCACTGCTTGAGAAACTAACTCGCTGAAATGCGACCAGTATCCATGGCCATTCCGTGCTGGTTTTTTTAAACCAGTCATAGAAGAAACTGTTGTACAGGTACCATCTTTTATATAGCCATCTTCCTGTTAGAAATGCAATACCAAGAGACAATATCACTAAGATTCCGATGATAAGTCCGATAACGATGTGGTGGATTCGCAGATTCTCTCTTTGCTGTGGTGCTGAAGAAATTGCAGAACATGGTAGCAGAACACCACCACAAAGACCAGCATTGCCAATAAGATCGTTCGGATTTATGGTCATTAGAATGCCATTAGAGGGAACTGGACCCTCAAGTTTATTGAATGAAAGGTCGACCATTTCCAGAGCTGGTGAACTCCCAAAATTTTTTGGGATTTGGCCATTTAAAGAATTGTTAGACAGGTCAAGAATGGCTAAGGTGGGCATTATGGAGATTGCTTTTGGGATTTCTCCTCTAATCTGATTGTTTTGAAGATTCAGATTCACAAGCTTTTGACAGGAGGCAATGCTACCTGGAAGTGTGCCAGAAAAATGATTGTTTGAAAGATCGAGCAGAGAAAGCGATGGGCGATCCTGGAATTGGTCGGGGATTTTTCCTTCCAAGTTGTTGTTGGAGGCCATGAATGTCTGAAGACTAGGAATAGATAAAATGTTATAAGGGAGAGTTGAATCTAGGCGGTTACGAGATATGTCAATGAAAGAAATTGAGGTAGAGACGGCGATATCATCTGGTATTTCACCAGTAAGATTGTTGTTAGCCAATTCTAGCCTTTGAAGTATTGGCAGACTTCCAAAACCAAAAGGAATTGTTCCAGAAATGAGATTGTTTTGGATTCGAACACGAACTAACGAGTTGCAGGTGGAAAGACTTACAGGGATTGGACCTGAGAAGGAATTATTGAAGAGGATGAGCTTGGTGAGATTGCCAGTTTGACATAAACCAGGCGGAATGTCCCCTGATAATGAATTCGATGACACATCTAACCAACGCAATGGTGAATGCTGGCCAAGGTTCACCGGTAAAAGACCTGTCAAAGAATTCTTCCAAAGTTCAAGTACTTCTAATTTGGTTAGCTCACCAATCTTGCCTGGAATTGGACCTGTCAGCTTGTTGCACATCAAGTTCAAGAGCTGCAAATTCTTTAATTCTGCCATCTCCACTGGGATCTCTCCTGAAATCTGGTTATCAGAAAGATCCAGAAACTGCAGTGATGTAATGTTGCCAAGTTCTGGTGGAATCTTTCCTGTAAAATTATTCTTATACAAATATACAGTTGTAAGATTTTTAAGCCTACCCAATTCAGCTGGAATCTGACCGCTGAGAGTACCAACGGCCAAGTCAAGATACTGAAGACTGGTTAGGTTGCCAATCTCTGTTGGGATTTCACCTTCGAACTCATTATATCCAAGAATTATAGTCTCCAGAGAAGAAAGTCGGCCTATCTCTCTTGGTATGTTTCCAGTCAGATTATTACCAGAAAGACCAAGAAACTTCAGCTTCTGCAGATTGCTGAAAGATTCAGGAATTGAACCTTCAAAGAAACTCCCTCGAAAATCTAAGCTTTCAAGCGATGTTGCATTGCCAAGATCTTCAGGAAGAAAACCAGAAAAGTTGTTGCTTGATGCATTAACTGAAGTTAATCCTGAGGCTTCTCCAAGACCAATCGGAAAGCTGCCAATCAAATTATTCTGACTCACGTCTATACTCTTAAGTGAAGTAAGATTCCCAAATGATTTTGGCAATGAGGAAGCAAACTCATTGCTGGAAATATCAAGAACAGAAAGATCTCGCAAGCCTTGAATATGATCTGATACATGGCCACTAAGATTCATATTAGAAAGAAGAAGCTTCTCTACGAGGCCTTTTGAGTTGCACCCAACTCCAGTCCAATTACAATGAGGTAAACGATTCTCATATAAATTTCTTGGCATTTTCCAATCCTGAAGCTGATTCGATGAATCAACGAGGCTAGATTTCATCGATAGCAGAATTGACAATTCATCACCATACTGTATAACTTGTGCTCCCTCGACAAGAAAAAGAGAAAAACCGACAAGACAGGAAAAGAACAGAAACTGGGCTTTCATTTTCTTGTTCTTTGGAATCAGATTTCCTCCCTCCTTATATTTATTCAACATCTTTCAGCTCTGAAGAAGAAGAAAGAAAAAAGCTGAGATGTGCAAGGAGAGAAATCAAGCAAGAAACATCAAGCTTGGTATAATTAATGAATGATTAGTATTTAAAAGAGCAAGGTTTACGTGGGTTCTTGGGATCTGAACCACCTAATGATCTGCAATGAGTGACTGTAAAGCTTTGGACTTATTGGAAATCTATCAGACACAGAAACATGGAGAGAATGTGTTTTCAGAGATAACCAGTATATATGATAAATGATCCTTTTCCCGTATATGTTCATCTTATCATAGTCAACCCATGTGGATTAATCAATCAATTGCTTGCAATGATTCAATCTTTATATCATAAAATAACAGTAATAATGACAATAATTAAATTGATTCTTCAAGTTCTGCACATTTAAGCTGACTCAAGAACTTGTACTTCATCTTCTGTTACCTTAAAATATTCCTTAGTTTAATCTAATAATAACTCTCTTCTCTTCTGTTCTGTTGCCTTTTTTTGGAATTATAATTATTAAATAGTTATTACATAGAATCATTATTTTTATAAAAAAAATATATATTATTTTTTAAATAATTTAATTTCCAAAGCACTCAATTATTTTAATAAATATTTTTAAAAAATTGATAATTTTTTTAAATTATTTATATTTTTTTCTAACATTGTTAATTAAAGACAAGTGGTAACTTTAGTTTCAACAATCATTGTCTTTCTCCAACCAAACACCATTCCCATGCTTTGTCCAATAACATTTTCAATTTTATTATTATTAATAATATTATTATTATTATTTGCACATGCAACACATCTGGCTGCTACTAATTATTACAATAATTTTTTCTGCTTTTTTTATGAGGTCCAAAATGGAAGGGGATGCAATTAATGGGTAATTATTGATAGCATATTACATGCTGTAGAGGCTGGAGGCCATGTGCAAAGAAAAGCTTTTTTTGCGTCTTCTTTTTTGGCATGATTGGTTTGTCTATTGGAGCATAAGCGGGTGAGCAGCAATCTCGAATCGAATCGATTGCTTCTATACGATTCAAAATTTTTATAATTTAAAATATTAAAATTTGTTATTTACTTTGATTTGAAAATTCATAACCAAATTCATAACCAATTCGACTTTGTATTATAAATGAAAGATTTCAATTCATAAACCGAATCGAACACCCTGAACATGAGCAGAATAGTATCTTGGTGCTATTATATTTGTTGTCCTACCCATTTGAGAACCAATATGAGAATGAGAACATTAGTAGGTGTGCCCACATGGCTTTATGCCAAGCCACCTCTTCCTTTAATCATTTCTTCATTTTCATGATTCCTTTTAAACTGAATTTTTTAAAACAAAAAAAAGAGGAAAAAAATTGAAATTAGATTATCCAAAATTTTGATAAATCTATTTTAAAATAATTTTATGAAGATGTATAAATTATAAGAAAAAAAGGTGTAAAAATATGCACTTTTAATTTTAAATATATCTTTTGGATTTGAACAATAATTTTTTAATATGAGAGAGCCTTTATGATGAAAATTTACACTTCTAATTTAAAATAAATTATCATATCAAATTAGAGATCCAATGATGTACACAGCTCAATGTAATGGTCATGTTTGCTTTGTAACATCATTACTCAAATCAGGTTATTCGATCCTGAATACCCAGTTCACAAGATTGTCCGGCCAATTACGGAATGGAGCTGATGGCCCTTCCAATACTCTGTTTTCTGGACAAGCCTGGACATGGTGCTGAAAATGACACACCAAGCTTGAGTTAGATCCAAAAACAATGCTAATATCTGCCAGAGAGGACAAACCCAAATATCATCAATTGAACCTCCGATATTAACAGTAAACTTCTTTCTTTCAGTGCTGAGACCTTAGTGTTTTGTCCACAGGAGATTCAACCCGTGGAAATTGATTCTTTGCCAATGAACCCATTTACCTACATATGTTTACAACATCCAATCATCCTGCTACCCAATTCTTCTTCATGAATGAAACATTCCTAAGTAGAAAGTAGAAACCGATCATGCAAAACAGAGAGCTTTCCTGCCGCCAGGAAGCACCATGCGGTACCTGTTAAATGCTATGCACCCACAAACTATAGATGACAGCAAATCACTCAGCTAAAAGAAATTAGCGAACTAGGATCTAGCTAGTATGAAAATTGCAATCAAATCATAAAGAAAACAATTGATCTATATTTATGTATTCTAGAGTTCAAAGGAGTCATCTTCCTGCAAAATTTGGCTAGCTGCAGATTCTTCATCATCATCTATTGCCAGGTAGGGATTTCTTTCAATTGGCTGGAAATTGGAGAATATGAACGCGTAGAAAATCAGGCTTGCGCCTTCAGCAAGAGCACTCATTATCCATTCGTATCTGTAATCAAGCAGAGCACCGATGGAAGAAACTACTACTCTTGTAAAGTATAAATATCCCACCACAAATATGTAAAATTGCTTGAAAAGGGTTAGTTTCTGAAGGTTCCTGGCAGCTTTTCCATCAGTTTTTGATGCTTCTCGAAGACTCCGAATCGACCAGATTATCGGGAAAAACACAGCGCAGCAGCATATCACGTCGATCAGTAAAAACATTTGATTCCAGGTCATCCAATCCTTTATAGCTGGTCCCGTCTCTGAAATGACAACGTAAGCTATGTTTTCCAGAACCTGAAGGGGAATTACCATCATCAGGACATTCTTTTCCCTTTCCTGCAGGAATGGTTTCAGAAATGACCATCCTGTTCCTATCAGGATTATGACAGTAAACAGCATTATGCCTTTTAAAAACCCGAAAATGTAAAATGCAACATCCCATCCATGAGGAGTTCCAGTTTTGCTTACATACAATTTGTCTTCAGAAGCACAGATCATTTTCAGAGCCTTGACAAGAAGCAATGCACCCATGATCAAGTGAATCTTGTCAACGTTTGGTCTTTGTCTGATGCAGATGAAAACCCAGAAACAGAAAAAACAAGTATAAACAAGGAAGAAGAAGAAATAAAGCCTTGGCAGTTGAGTTTGGCCTGCAGACAGAAAATTCTTTACACCATATTTAAGATTATACATTTCTGTATGTACATGCATTGACACTTCAAATTCAGGCTGACAGTTTCCGAATGCAAGACTATATTCATCAGGATCACGGATCGCCACAGAACCATAATTAGTTGAATTAACAGTCAGGTTATCGAACTTGAATATGAGTTGCACAAGCTGGCTCGAAAGAAAACAGAAAGGTTTCCTGTACAGCGACTCGTTCATGAATCCTGGAAGCAAAGCATCGCTGGCCAGGAAGAATCCCATCTTAGCAAGGTTATATTCAGCATTGTGATGTTTTGCCTTCCAGGAAACTTCTTTAACAGAAACGTCAACACGACCGGATTTTGCAAAACCAAACCGTTCAAACAAGATTACCGGACGAGAATCATCAAGAATGTGGGTGTTCTTGATCTCAGAAAAAGAGAAAGGAATGTTTGAGATGAAGAACAAAAAAGGTAGGATATGGGTTACAGGGCAATGTAGTGTAAGTTTGGGCAGATTTGGAAGGTTCATCATGTTAGAGTAGCCAAGTTTTGGAGACGATAAACTGCATCAGAATTGATAAAATCTCTTTAAGACATAATTGGCATGAGAATGGGCGTAGAAGAGGACTTGGATTTAGATGGGTAAATAGTGGTGGTGAAAGTGAAAGAAGAACGGATTTTCTGCCAAGCTTTTTGGAGATTGAAGGATCAAAATTCAGGACATGTGTTGATTGCCTCATCTTTTTCATCATGGATTCCAAGATTTATTTTTTAAAAAAAATAATATTAATTTAATTGCACTAACAGAAAATTCTGTTATATGATTCTTGATTAAATTGCATCATTGATTACACATTAATAACTATCAGATTATAAACAATCCATCATTTTAATCAATATAACAAAAAATAATGCACATAATTTCTGTTAAATCATCTTACCAATTAGAACATCAACTCAGTTTAATAAATTTGATGATTAATCGTTCTAACTTGGAACTAGGAGTAGACTTGTTCATCATTGCCTTCTTGATCAATAATGGTGTCATGGCTTGAACTGCCCTCACTTCCACTGTGAACATGAATGAGTAAAAAACAAAGTTGGCCTTCAATCCTAAACGACCAAAGTTGCACGACTGAATTAACTTTGAGAAGTTGTCGATTCTCCTTTCTTTGAAAAACCCTTTTAAAGCTTGAAGTCAAGGCATAGATAGCAGTCTTATTCATGTTCCACTTTCTCAGGGACATGTGAGACTCAGTACCGCCAGGTTCGATCACTAAAACACGTATACTTCCTTGGTCGGAAAGGGTTTTCTCGTCCTCCTCGGTTAAAAAGGTGCTATCATTTACCTGATTCATTGGAATGGATAAACGATCATGGCCTGGATTTAAATCAGTGTTGAATATCTGTTTCATAATCACTAACTTGGGCTCCATTCCTCCTTTGCTTTGAATAACATTCTTCCAATATCTAGACAATGGAGGCGGTGGATCCAAACCCAATTTCCCAAAATTAATTTTCTTTTTTTTCTCGGCATTGTTCGATTTTCTTTTCTTGTTTTCTTGATTCATCAAGTTGGTTTCTTGAAATCGGATTCTTTTGTTCTTTCCCTGGATTTCTTGAAACGTAATCTCCAAATCCCGTTTACTACTTCCGAATAACCCTTCTTCTTCTTTCTCCATTCCCTTGAGCTTCCAAACACTGTTTACAAAATTAAGAAACAAATCTACTAGGTGATATTCCTCAGCTTCTGGCATTTCCATTTTGATGTTTTCTTGGAACAAACAGTAAACTAATAAGCCTCGCTTCTATACATATACATGTATACATACATATACAAAATAGGAAAAAGGATCTCCAAATCCTTGCATGGTTTGGATTTTAGTTAAACAGAAAGTAAAATTATTTATTAGCGATAACTCTTCCATAGATATTTATTTAACTTTATTAAAATTTAATAAAAAAATATATTTTAAATGATGTTTTAGCAAAACACCCCCTAATAAATCATATTATGTTAAAATTCAATCCTAATTTATTAATTTTTTTTTTGGTATTATATGACATGAACTTTGAATCCAAAAATATCCAGACACAACATATATTCCTTGGTAGTATATTCCATCAAACTACATCCTTCTGAAAGCATTTTTATGTATTAAAATTCATATACAAGAATACAACATATTCAAATTAATGAGTTACAATTAAATTAATTGTACATGTATATTAATTATATCATATTATTATTTTATTTATTTTAATAAAAACTAATGTTTGTAGACCAATAGACTCTTTCTTGATTTTGAAAAAGAAAAAAATAAAAGTACAAGGAAATGAAAAAGCCAAAAGAAAAGAATATGGGCAAAAATGCAATGTACCAAAAGAAACCACCTATTTCAATAGGGCCCACATAACCCTTTCTCAGCAGCAGCCTTTCGAAAATTCAATAGGGCCCACACTGTTCCAAACTTCCTTAAAACCATATTTATTATAGTTCCAATCGAATGTTGGTTTTTGTCTTTACAAAAATTAATTACATTATTAAATGTTGCTTTACCAATTAATCTTCATCACTGTAAAATCCACGTAAATATTCTTTGATTCAATCCATTTTAATTTAATTTTTTCTTTATATTTAACATATTTTTACTTGAATTGATTGATTTCATTCTAGAAAATAAAATTTTTTATTTAAAATTTAAAACATTAAGAATTATTAATTGAGTTTGATTTCATTCAATAACTTAGATAAATTTCAAGTATTCAACTTTAATTAATCAATCAAGATTACTATTAATCTAATAATTAAACCTAACGATGCAGGCTAGTATCCCCACGGATCCTTCAATGCTTCTTGCAGTATTCATAATAATAAGAGAATAATAAAAAAATTTATATTTAATAATAAAAGAAATTATATTAAAAATAAGCATATGTATAAGATATTAAATTTCAAGAATAAAAAAATTATCATAATCTTGTGTTTTTTTTTCTAATTGAGATATCTTTGAATTTAATGTATTTTTAGCTTACTCTAAATGAGGATGACATTCATTCGCTTGATATCTCTCGATCACAGCCGTCAAAATAAAATCATGACAAAAGCCATTCTCATATCACAATGCCGAAATGTAAATCAACGGCTACTGATTCATAACCCAAATATTGTCGATCGCAATGTCACTTCCCAACAAACCATAGCTGAGACTCTCAGACACATACAGCCAAATTACGTATTCTCTCTTGGTACAATTGGAGAGAGAGAGAGAGAGAAGGAAAAAGGAAAATTTGATTGCTGAATTCAACAAGGCAAAAGCTAAAATCGTGTGTTTGAAGAATCCTACTTTTGATTGCGTTCTGGCCTCCAAAATATTTGGTTCTTATCCAAATTGCAAACTTTTCACTTCCCATTTCTTAATTTTTGATTATTTTCACGATTGTAAGTACAATTTTATCTCTACCCATTTTCTTCTTCTTCTTTAATTTTTAGATTTTCATGTTTGTCCTTTTGTGGATTTTGGTTGATAAGAGCTTTGTTTTAGCTTCGAATGCTTATACCCTTTTTCTAATTGTCGTTTTCGCGCTTCCAGCGAGTGATTTTCAGTGTTTTCGATGAAGTTCTGTTCGAATGTGAACTGGGTTGTAGTTGTTTCTGATGGAGAATAGGCTTATTCATCTGTTTGTGTTTATTCAATGGGTTTGTTTGCTATTCTGGAAGGAATTTCCTTTTTGTCATTGTAAATTAAATTAAGTCAAGTGTTGATATGGGGCGGTAGATACAGATACCCTTTTGATAAAGTTGTGATATTCAGTGTTATCTACTGAGAATTATTTTAAGTTTTCCAGTTTTCAAGTTTTTGACTTTTGGGAATGTTACAAGCTTAGATTTTTTTTCATGCTTTCATGTAAATATATTGTTTGGTTTCGCTACATATCCCTGTTGGTTTTACTTTATGTTCTTACTTTATTTTGTGTTATGGTGTTTGAGCTTTCAGCTAACTGGCTTTCTGCCAGTCTTCTTGTGTGGTTCCGTCCATTTATCTAAAACTCATTCTCGTAGATGGTCCTTCTAGGTTTACAATTTCCTGTTCTTTTCTGGTTTTCCAATCAGCTGTGTATTCTTTCTGGACTTTAGCAATGACATCCTCTTCATGCCTTAAGCAAAAACATGGGAAAAATTAAAGTCATTTTTTGCTCGAAGCTACCAATATTTTTAAGTTCGTTTCCATTAGCTATCGGTGTCGTACTTCCCACTTTCCTGATGCTGTATAACAAAATACCCATCTTTATGTACACTTTTGTCAGCTTCTTATGTTATTCTCTGTTTGGCTTGCACTTGGTGAGTGGCCTCGATTTCTTCGTGCTTTTATGTTCTTCAAGGTGTCCAAGATGCGTGTCTTTGTGGTTAGCTTGCTTCTCTGTTTCAATGGTGGTGGCAATCAGTAGTTTGCTTGTCAGTTTTTCAAGTTTTTATTAAAATTAGCACCTTTTGTAATAGTTTATTTTGGATTTAATATTTCCTTTTCTCCTTTCTTGTGCTAAAAAAATTAATCTGTATTGGTATCTATCTGATTATTCAATAACTTGCATAAAAAAATTAGGTTCATTTTTTGTTTTTTCTTTTTCGTATTTGAGTTGGTAACATCAGTCTGCAGCAATCGAGCAATAATGAATGTATCCTGTGCTTTATTTATTCAGGGATCAGGTGCAAAGCAGATCAGTAACCATGTCTTCATCTCTTCCAGTTCTTCCTACGTCTCTTGAAGGGAATTACCCTAAACTGCCTGATTCCTTTCAGGTTTCTTCAGAGAGGGAACTGATGCAGAACCTATCACACCAACAAGCATCACCGTTAGGTTCCAGAAGTGGGACTGTAGGGCACTTGTTTTCGTCATCTATGAGATCTTCCATTGAAATTCAGGCTTCTTTAGTTTCACCAAGAGGAGGGGAATCTCGAAACTCTCCTTTTATTTCTGAGTCATTAAGGGATAGAGGAATTTCACCATTGCCAACAACTCATTCTTCCAAATCTGACATGCAGTCCACAACAATGATTAATCACTCTGAAGATAATAGGGATATGTCATGGACTATAGACCCACTTAACGACTTGCTTGATTTTCCTGAAAATGTAGCTGTCCAGAATGGTCAAGTGGAAAGCACTATTGGTGTTATTACATCTGAGGATCTCTCTAAGAGAACGGATTGGCAGGAATGGGCAGATCAGTTGATCTCTGTTGATGATGATCTGGAACCAAATTGGAGTGAACTTCTTAATGATGCTAATAGTGTGAATGCAAAACAAAAGGTTCGGTTCATTGTTTTATGATTTCCATGCATAAGTAAATCAATGTTGATTGTGGAGCATGCATATCTTATGGTTACATGCATGCATATAATCAAAAACTCGTCTTGCTATCTCTGTCTCTCTCCACTGAAAATTCAAAGAAATTTTAATAGGTTATTAGGGATCTCCTGAGTTGCTTTAGCTGTTAATAGTGGTCTGCGGTAAATGTTTTGTTTGGCAACTTTCTGGTGATTTCTCTGGTTAATTTCTAGAACATGTTTGATGTTATTTCATTTTGTATTTGGCATTGCCTGATATCTAAATTGCACAAACTCCTTAAGCCAAACTCCTTTTTGTTTTGTTTTGTTTTTCTTTTCCTTCTGTCTTTGTCATTTTTCTTGTTATGTCTCTTTGAAATGGCAAATAATGTATCAGGTGCTGAAATCTGCTTCTCAAATCCCTGTGCAACCAACTGCTCACCAGTCTCAACCTGTACACAGTGCAGAACTGTATGTGGTTGCTAATCCTGTCTCCATTTCACCTGCAACAAAACCTAGAATGCGTTGGACACCAGAACTACATGAAGCCTTTGTAGAAGCTGTCAATAAGCTTGGTGGTAGTGAAAGTGGGTAGCTCTATACTATTTACAAATTTTAGGTGCAGATATTTAGGGTAGCACATCTTGTCATGTTTACTCAGAGTTATGAATTACAGGAGCTACCCCAAAGGGTGTCCTAAAGCTTATGAATGTTGAAGGCTTGACCATCTACCATGTTAAAAGCCACCTGCAGGTATCTTATTTTTCCATAGTCTTTTGAGTACTTGACCATATATTTTGCATCTTTCCAAGAGCAAGTTGTAAATATTATTGGAGTTGCTAATGCGTATATAATTTTTTTAATAAATTTCAGAAGTACAGAACAGCCAGATATAAACCAGAGACATCTGAAGGTAACTTAAGTCTATTCTTCTTGCTAGTGTTGGAGTTGCTAGCTGCTAGATTTCTGTTATGTTTGCTTACCCCATTTTGTATTCAAAGAAGAATATAATGCCTTAATTTTCATGGTTTTCTTCTCTTCCTCTTTCTTTGCATATGAGATTGAGATTGATGACTTGCAAATTGTTCTCTCTTATCAGGAACTTCAGAGAAAAGGTTGAGTTCCATTGATGAAGTGAAATCTCTGGACTTGAAAGCGTAAGAATTTTTTCTTCTCACCAATAGTTTCGACAAAAATAGTTATTCTCTCTTTTAGTTGAAGAGCGTTTATTAGTTTCTTCTCAGAAACTATTTTACTAACCAGCTAGCTAGATGCTACCAATTTACATTGACAATTTGACGCCTTTGACATTTCAATTTCTGAGTGTAATACTTTACCTTCAAGTTTAATTACTCAAACATCCATGTGTTATATGATTCTCCACTTATGATAACTACAATTCAGTGTTGGGATAGCAAAAGAAGATGGTGTTACTCAAGGACCAATAAGCTTAACAATTATGTTTTTTTTTTATGTTCCTCTCTACCTTTTGATCTCTACCACAGTAAGATATTCTTCAACCTGTGTTTGGGAAAGACCAAGAAACTCGTACCTTTTTCCTTGTATTTTTCTCTTTCAGATTGATTGCTCATTCACCATTTGCTGCGTTCTTAGTGTCGTCATCTATCTTACCATCTACTTTTCTTGGATATTTATGGATCATCTCTCTATGCATTTGAACTCTTGCCATGATGAATGCTTTAAAATTTATTATAATATATTGTTTCTCAATAGCAATGGACCATTGAACTGATCTTATAATGTGATTTCGTTTGACAACAGGAGCATGGGGATCACTGAAGCATTGCGGTTGCAGATGGAAGTTCAGAAGCGGCTTCATGAACAGCTTGAGGTATGCTATTGGTTTAATCATCAATTCTCTCTTAGAGACAACAAAATGTTGACTTTTGTGTTGTAGTTTTAGAAATGTAAAACTTGGGATATATGGTTCAAATTGAGGAGCCATGTGCCAAAATTCTACAACTTTCCTATAACATGGATCAGACAGGAGTTCAGTGATAAGTGAAGTCTGGCTCAAGTTTCAGTATGATGCATGTAGATGCAACATCAGCATGCTTGTTATTGCTATTATTTTGTTCTTACTACAGTTGCGTGAAGGTCCTGACGCACTGATGTTTAACATCATTATGCAGATACAGAGGAATTTACAGTTGAGAATTGAGGAACAGGGGAGGTATCTTCAAATGATGTTTGAGAAACAAAGAAAGATGGAAGATAACAGATCCAAGGCTTCTTCTTCCTCCCTGGATGACCCTTCTCTCGTGCAATCACCTGGAAACGATAAATTGGAAGTCCCAGAATCTGGACATGCCAATACAGACGTGAGCAGTGGTACTGCTGCTGCACCAGAAGGAAATTCAGAGAGTGCAAGCAGAAAGCAAAAGGCACCGGAAAACCAAACCGGTCAGGATGTGGACCCAAAAGCTGATGAATCTAGTCCAGCACCTGCAAAGAGACCAAGATCAGATGAAACAACACCACTATAACCAACCTTCCTGAACTTAATTAAGCCTCGAAGTAGATGGCACCTGGGTAATGGGACAATCATTGATAGGAACAAGTCAATTTTGGGTTTTCTGGTTTAGTAACAAAAATGATCCAAGATGAATTTCCTGACTTGTGACCTTTCCAATCTGGCTTTGGTTTTGAATTAGGGACTGGTGCTAGCTAGTGAACTTGTATATGTTTGTGCATCATTAATAATCAGAAATATCTCAATAAAATTATGTTTCAAGTAGTTTGGATGCTGCAAGCTGTTCCTGCTGTTATGCTGGCGGCAGTGGGTCAATCATCATCGTGCATTTACATCCCCATTAAGTTGCAATTCTTCATTGGTTCCTTTCAGTTCCGTACAAATGAATTGCAATGATCCTGACTATAAAAATTGTCAAACGACAACCACTAGACAAAATGATTTGTAATTTGTAAAATAGTGAAGTATTACAATATAACCTTCAAAAGAAATATGGATTCAAGATTCAACGTCCACGGTGATCTTAAACAAAAGGTTTCTTTCTGCGCTGGAATCCCAAAAGATTTCATTTGCATTGTACCAGACTACTTTATTAACTTCACATTCATTGATTTTGATGCATAAAATACAATACACTTACATCCCTGTAACTGTTATCAACTAAATAAACAAAAAAGAAGAATCAAAATCAAATCCACGTTAACTATTTTACCACAATAAATGATACATTAAGGCAAGAAAACAAACTGCCACCATTTCTTCGTTCCAAAACAAAACTGCTGTCAGAAAAGAATGACAAAGGTATAAGCTTGATGATCCACTAATTTTTGGAGACAAAGATTAGCATGATCATGAATAAAAATAAGATATTGAAACGAGAGGAAAAGGGCAGACTTGGCCCTCTTCGATTTCAATCATGTAACACAATATAACATATACTAACAAGTGATTGCCTAACAAATATCATGTAAATTATTCAATGCTTGGGCTGAATGAAGAATAAAAGTCGTATGAGCAATCAGTACCATCTCTTTTTAGCTGGCTTTCGGTCATTCTTCCACCTCTTCTCTCGAATTATGTGCCCCAAAATCCCCGCCTCTGGCTGCTCGCCGTTTCCTGTGTTTGTTGGCTTTCGCTTTCTTCACCTTCATGCGACGCTTTCTCTCATTGGCATCAATCCATGTATAGTTCGATGGTATGTGGAAGGGGTCAGGCTCATCCCTAGAACTGTGGCTATCGCTATTATTTGATTGCACGTCTCGGTTCCCTCGCATCCACGAAATCCATGATGCAGACCCTTCTGATTCCTTCGATTTGGCATCCTGGAAATGCACTGGGCTGGAAGGAGGAGTCGAGAACTCCTCCACAGGCTGAAGCTCCTCAAATTTTGTAAAAGTAATAAGCACCCGGATAGTTGGGACAATTGGGACTGCAACCTGTAACGAAGGAATAAGATTAGCCGTTCATAACTCAGCACTTGGACGCAGTGTGTAGGCTGATATACAACTTGTAATACCTTATTTCAGACTAAGTTATTGATTGGACACTAGAATTCACACCATAAGAGTTCAACAAAAAGATATCACATCTTACAAGGGAGCTTCTCAGTTTACATGCACAAACACTTTCCACATATTTTATCCAGCATCCAGAAATGAAAAGGAAGGCATGGAGAATGCTACTTCTGAAAACCAACCTGAGCGCAAAACAATTTATAGGTTGATGGGTTTCTTACTATTGTTCATTAAAGATCAACAAGAAAGGTATTCAGTTAGAACACTTGGCAAATCAATTTTCCTTTCGAAAAAAAATTACTCAAGATACAAAGCTCATTCTGCACCCCAAATATCAGCGGGCAGACAGTTGCATAATTTTTCCACAAATGAGATGAGAATATCATCAGTGCAAGGTACTGAAAGCAAGTGTCCTGATCCCTAAACCAAGTCTCTCCTGGGACCTCACAACTCAGGATCTAATTCCACGAATTTTGCAAGGTTTAATTTCCCTAACTGCTGGTCCCATCAATGAAAGTCATAAGCAGCACTTGGCAATCTAAATAATAATTGCACATGCTATAAATAAAATGTATAAACGTATAGGTCTCTAGTTGCTACCTAGATATGAACAAGTGCGATGAAAAAATTATTAGGCATCTTTATCATAACCAACCAGCATAAATTACAAGAACATATCTCCTGAAACCAAACTGTTGAATAACCACAGTGAAAAAAACGAATGCAAATAATAATAGGTGAGTTATACAAATTAGAGAAATACAGAGGAATTCTAAGGTTACCTTCACAGGGAATGTTCCTTGAGGTAGTTTAGTTGTCAAAAGCTCCCTGAGCCTCCTAATAGCCTTGACTTTGTTGGCTAATATGTCAAGTAATGGCAGTAGCTCTTCAGTCTTCAAAGGAAAATCTGGTGTCAACCACAGCACAGGTCTCAACCCCTTCTTGAATTCACTCTCATGCTTCGACTCACTACCAGACACTTTCTTCTTTTTCTTCTTGCCGCCTTTATCCTTTCCCTTCTTAACATCGCCCAAGTCCTCCGACCTAGAATATTCAGATGATAATCTTTGATTATCTAATGATTTTTGGTTCCCACGTTCAGGTGCCAATTTAGAAAACTTCTTTGAGATTTTTGTATCTTCAGGATCATCATTGTTGTGCTTTGGACCTTTGCTCTTCCAGCCAAACCAACTCTTCTTCTCTTTATTGGACCCATTAGATTCCCCATATCCATAGGAACCTCCTGAACCATGTTCTTGGTGTTCAATGACCCCAGGTTCCTCATCTTCGCATTGACCATCTGAATTACCCATACAAAGGGCAGATTGCAACTGCTTCTTCTCCTCTGCTGTCAAGACATCATCAAACTCATCGTTGTCAGCACCATTCACCAATCTTTCTTCATCATCCATAGAGAGAAGCTCTTCATCTGTCAAAGCACCAGGAACCCGTCTTGACTTCACACTTACCATTACATGGAGCATATCAAAAACATAAGCCTTCCAATTTCCAACCATCTCTGTCTTCCCTTGCCGCCTCCAATTCAAATGAGGAACAAGCTCTGCCAGAGTAACATCAATGCCTGGCCTGTACATATTAGTTTGAGACATTAATGCCACTTCATGGGAAACTTCTGCTTCGGTTGGTTGGGCACCAGCACCCTCCAAAGCGTTGGTAACTTCCTTTTCCTTGTGTGAAAGAACAATTAAAGAGCCTGGTGGCAGTGATATATTACCATCCTCTGAAGAATATCCTTCACCTAAGAAGAGAAATGTTTGATCTGACCTTTGAATACGAAAACCATCAAACCCAGCAAGGGACATATCAGCACGCAGGTTAGAACCACGCTTCCAAATGCGATATGTATCTGATGGGGCAATGCGACCAATAAATGGGATAACTGAACTTTCAAAGTGAAAAGTTATCTCCATGTAAAAGTCACGAATGCGACCTACTGAAGCAACAATACGTGGAAGTCTCCGGCACCATTTAGCCCAAGCAAGAGGCTGGTAATGCTTAGCAATTACCTTTGCAATCTGTTCCTCTTTCGTGCAAACTGCTTCCTGAAGGGCATTCCAACCATTCTTATTCTGCAGACTCCAATCTGCCCCAGCTGCCATCAGAACCTCCACAGAGATCGAATCTCGCAATTTAACAGCAAGATGCAAAGGAGTCTCTCGACCAGGAACATCTCGACGATCAATAACAGCAGAAACAGCATCAGCTCGTTGCTCAGCAGCAAGAGACTCTTCTTCGGTATTAACTTCACCAGCTTTAGCGAGACGAGGCAGGGTAGAAATAATGCGCCTTAAAGTTACATGATCACGCAGTGCAACTGCAATATGGGCAGGACTATGGGCATACTGAGAGAGATCTTCCATCGATTGTCACTCTTCCTATTTCTCGTTCTACTGTTATCCTATGAAGTCAGCTTCATTCGTGAGATTCACAAAATTTTATAGGGTTCTAATACGTTTAAACACCATTTTCTACCACTGAACCCCTGTACCATAAATCAAGTTCAAATCTTTTAAGAATCCAAAAGATACCCAAATGAAAAGGTGATCAATTATTACAGAAATTTCAAATTATATAGCATGATGAAGTTCAATCTTGTTCCATCAATACTACCATTTTTTTTGTCCAATTTTTCCTAAGCTTCTAAACAATAAATCAAACTTCAATCAACTAAAACTTGAGCTCATTGAACTGTAACCAAAGCTTAGACAATGCTCAAACCTGGAATAAAAACAAACAAACATTAAAAATAGAAAGTTACTAGATACAGTTCCATCTTCCTTACATGACGATTCCTTCATGAAAATTAGAAATAAAAAAAATCAAAACGAAAAATAATTCTTGTAACCCAATGAGAAAACCAACTGAATCCCAAACCAGTGACTACCTGTATAAATAACTCGATTTTCTATTTCCTATCCAAAAATAAAATAAAATAAAAATACACAAAACCCGAAAAATTTAACTCTCTTTCTTTTTCTTTTTTTCTGATTGCAAACCCTTGATTTTATCACCAACTAAATAAAATAAAAGTGAAAAATAAAAGCAATTACCTACGACAAAAAGCACCGATTGAACAAAACCCGCAATCCGACCCGATTGTCTCGTTTCCAAATTTCCTGCTTTTTGAACATTATTTTCATGACGTAAAAGACTGTTCTTCTAAATTCGAATTGCGTCGACTTAGAATCGTGAGAGAGACAGAGAGAGAAAAAGAATCAAACGGTTATGAAGAATGGGCCCTAGCGGATAGGATCGCTTCAGGTGGTTGATGTGACCTAACTCGAGTATTGACTCGGATCGGTAACCCAACTCAGATCTCTCTCTGTTCTCTGTTTTGCTTTCTGTTATTTCAGCGTTTTATTTCCTTTCCCGTTTCCTGATTTATTTTTTTCATGTTTTCCTAAATAAATATTTAACTCGACGTCCTAAATTTGTTGCAATGTTTCATTTTAACCCCTGCATTTTAAATTATTTTCATTTTCACATCTTAATTTTAAAAATATAATACTTTTATACCAAGATCAATCTAAAATTTAATACTATTTTTCATTTTACTTCTATATATATTATAATATTTAAAACTTAATATATTTTTTTATTAATTACATATATATATATGTAATATTTATATAATATATTTTAAACAAATATACATATTTACGTAATAAATATATAATCTTTCGAATTTTTCATATTTTTTCAATTTATAATTCATATTATTATAAATTTATATCTTTATTAATTATTTTCTGTATTTATTAATTTAAATATCGAAATTATCTTTCAAATTTAGGTTTCATTATATCGACACTTTAGTTTGATTAACATATGCTATATAAACATAACATTATATTAACATGAAAAATTTTAAAGATTAAAAAATATTAAAAAGATATAATTTAAATATATATTAATTTTAAATATTTAAAATTATATATTTTTTAATATTAATTTATAATAATATATCTTATATTTTTTAATTATTTTTTAATTTCAAAATATATTTTTATAAAAAATATTATATATTAAAAAGTAACTAGTTAAAAAAATAAAAAAATAAAAAATTGTATTTTTGAAAAGAAAAAAAAGTTAAATCAATAATTTTTAAAAAATTAAAATTAAAATTAAAAAAATAGATTTGTAGTTATTTTTTCTTGTCCACGTAAAAATGGAAATATTTTGTTAAAAATGGTAAAATAGTAAATAACTCAAAAATAAATTAGTATATATAGATAAATATATAATATTTTGATTCATATATTAAATATATAAACGAGTTGAATTGTTTATGAGCTATTTAGAATTTAATTAGATTAAACTTTATTCAAGCTCATTTAATAAATGAATCGAGCTTGAGTTAGATAATACTTTGAAAACCCAAGTGAAGCAACCCAATAATCAAACAAGAATTGAAGGGATGGAAAGAAATAAAACACAAAAAATTTAAAGTGATTCGATCAACAAATGCCTACATCTACTTATCCAAGAAAACAATTTAGATTTTCATTAATAACTTCACAAATACAATAAAGAATTATTCTCATAAGAATTCAATCACTAGTATTTTCCCCATACTCACACTAAACTCTTACAATAAATGTTTTCTCAAGACTCACACTAAACATAACTCAATCACAATCATTTCATATCTCTCAAAACATATCCCAAAAGAAAGACAACAAGGATTGGAAACCCATAAATACTTTTCAAAGGATTTAAAACTGAAGAAATCAAAAAATACTTAAGAATACATCAAAATGTATTTAATAAAAAAATAATGATTGTAGATTGATTTTTTACCTTCAATAAGGTTAATCTATACTTATACAAGCTATTCTAAGCTTATATGATTGTTGGGGATATATTAAATGTAAAATAGAGTCGTTATACAACTTTTTTTAAAAATACTGAAAAACATATATTTCAACCCGTACGATCGTATGTCTTCTCGTACGCTTATACGGCACCGAAAAAATGACTTCAAAATGATGTTGAACCTTCCGTATGACCATACCAACAAGTTGGTACACCCGTACCAAATATTCTACATAATTTTCATATCGTACGGCCTCCCGGTATGTCTATACAACTTACCAAACCAAATGATACACACGTACCATTCCTTGTACCCTTGTACCACATATAAAAATACTCAAGACTTCAATAATTTTCATAAAATATTATTTGTTAACATCAAAACTAAGATCAATGATCCTCAAGGTCCAACATTCTTCCCTTTTTGATGTTGATAAACCCCAAATGCTCTTTACTTAAAATTAACTCCCCCTCATAAATTGCACCCTTGCAATTCATACTCAATGAAAATTATTTTCAAAATACATACAAATTCATTTTCACAATATTTCTCCCCCTTTGGCTATATTAAAAAGAAAATAAGCCAAAATCAATTATTAAAGTATGTTCTCATGCATATGTTCAAAATTCTCATTTAAAAACAAAAACAAAATCAACATTTACAATACCAACACAATCAACACACATAACAATCATACCACAAGAAACACAAAGCTCAAAAAACTCCCTCTAAATAGTTGCATAGTCTCATTCTTTGTTTCACCAATGCAAAAGAGGCTTCATCTTGTTGCTTGAATATCTATCCATTCTCATCTTATGAACTTCAAGCAAACCTATAAAACAACTTAATTTAACTTTTCGTACCCAAATGTATTTGAGTCTATGAGGGTTAGCTTCATATGAGTCATTTAGAATATATCCCAAGTGACTTAACCTTATAAAACATGTATAATTAGAGTGACCAAACTTGCCATAATAATAACAATTACCAAGGAAGGGTTTAGACTTCCAACTTCTTGGTCTATGAACTTTCCTTTGTTCACTTTTCATATCATTCCTAATTTTGACATTTGAATGCAAACACACTTTTTCCTTTACATTGAAATATTTTACCCCACAATTGTAATTCTTATGTAATTAACTTATAGTTGAGGTCTTAAACCTCTTAGCATTGGAGTTTTCAACTCCTTTACTTTCATTTCTCTTGACAATCTTCTCAATAGAAGTAGCTTTGAAAAATTTAGGGTCATTTAATGAAGAAAGAGTGTTTTCATCATAACCTATATCTTTCCTATCAAATTTAAGCTTTTGGCATTTAAGAATATTATTAATTTTAATGCCACCTTTTTCAAATTTTGAAAGGTTTTCTTTTAAAATCTCATTTTTTCTTTTCAAATTCTCATTTTCCAAACATAAATTTTCTTTTTCCTTTTTCATGGATTCATTTAACATTGAAACATTTGAAACATTTTTAAATGATTTTTGAAAATCCCTTTTTGAAGAAGTTAAAACATCTACTTCCTTTTTCAAACAATCAATCTCATTTATCAAAGTTAAGTTTTCAGATTTAAAAACTTTATTTTCCTTAGCCAATTGCTCAAATTTGACAAGAAGTTCCTCTAAGACACTTTCCTCATCATCATCAAACTTATTATCAAAAGATTGGTTAGAAGTACTTACCTCATTAAGATCATCTTCATCCTTCATTACCATGAAGCATAGTCTATGCTCTCCAACTAAGCTTTCATCATCCCAAGTAACTTTAAAAGCTTTCTTCTTGGATGGCTTGGATGGTCTTCTTAATCTAAGACATTCATTCTCCATATATCCTATACTTATAGATTCTTCTTTTCCTCTTCTAACACCTTGCCTTTATGTGACCTCATGAGTAAGAAGCTTTCTTAGAAACATGTTGGTGGAAAGCATTGATAGATTATTTTTTTTCCTTAATTGCAATCACCCTTGCTTTCCAATTCTTCTTTAGAAGAACTCTAAGAATCTTGTTATTGATGTCTTCTCTAGCATAACTCTTCCTAAGCTTCTTTAGACCATTGATAATCACCATGAGCCTATTGTACATCTCAAATACACTCTCATTTTACCTTATAGTGAATAACTCATATTCATGAGTCAAAAGTTGGATCTTCTTGATCTTCACTTGATTTGTGCCTTCATGATGTGTTTCTAAATCATCCCAAATTTATTTGGCGAACATGCAATGAGACACTCTTCCATACTCTTCTCTACTAATGACACAATACAAGATATTCATGGCCTTTTTATTCATAGCATTAACCTTCTTATCTTTGCTATTTCACTTATCTCTAAGCTTCAATATGAAAATACCTTCAATGATAGTTGTAGGAGGATTATAATCATTTACAATGAAGTTTCACAACTCAACTCCATCACTCTCCAAAAATATCTCCATTCTATGTTTCCAACAAGAATAATCTATACCATCAAAGAAAGGAGGTTTTGTACAAGATTAACTCTCTATACAATGTGTTGTCATTTGATCTTAACTCTAAGAATGTTACTTCTTCAAAAATGGAGCCCAATCTTTGATACCAATTAAAAATCCAAGTATAGCAATGTTACATCCGCGTTTGACCCCCTAGGAGTTTTAGTAGTTTTGTATGCATGATTGGATGTATACGTGTATGTATACATGTGTTGCTTGCGTATGTGCCGTGTATTCTGTGCTTGTATGTACGTCATGATGACGTCTTGGTTATGTATTTGCATGTGTGCTAGGTGTGTGCATGATGACATGCATGTGTGGGATGTGTTTAAGGTATTTTAGGAGGCCGAGGAGTGCGTTTGAGTGGGAAAGGAGGAGTTTGGGGAGTGGTACGGGTGTACGGGGAGGCTGTACGGCCGTACGAGACAGGGGAGATGAAGGGTATAGAGTTCCTCGAGGGCGTACGGGCGTACCAA
>CANYBF010031827.1:0-17207 GCA_948192965.1 Dalechampia spathulata | reverse complement strand
ATTTTTCTAGTCGTTCAATTGAATTGGCAAAACAAACTGGGTGGCGACTCCACTTAATAACCTTGACGCGATCTTTCTAGGTTAAAGACCAATCTACTATGGAAGTATGCCATTGAGAGCAAGCACCACGGCATCTCACACTGAAGAGCGCACTACTCTTACATAATGCTTCTAGCCTGAAAAGACAGGCTTCATATTCAGCCATGTTATTAGTGACTGAGAAGCTGAGCCACTTTGAAAGCATCATTAATTCACCTTCAGGAGTAATTAGCACAACTCCTACACCTACACCCCTTTTATTGACTGCACTGTCAAAGTGCAACTGCCATTTCTAGACATCAACTGCCCCCAAGTGCTTGTCTAGGAAGTCCAGCTCAAAAGTCTCAGAGTCATCTATCGGCTTGGATGCTAAGAACTTGGCAATTACTCTGCTTTTAATCACCTTAGTAGTGATGTATTACACATCAAACTCTGATAATAGGATCAGCCACCTAGAGAGTTTTCCTACTAGCGAAGGAGCTGCATACAAGTATTTCATAGGATCAACCTTGGAGATTGCTTGTATTTAGTACGAGTGGAAGTAATGCCTTAGTTTCTTGGTAACCTAGACCATAGCCATGCATAGCTTCTCGATAATGTTGTACTTGCATTCGGTTGGCAAAAGCTTCTTACTCAAGTAGTAGACAGCATGCTCGACTCCGGCATCATTCTCTTGAGCCATTATAGCATCCACTGACTCCTCCTCTAAGGTTAGATAGAGTAGTAGTGGTTTTCCCGGCCGAGGTGGTTGCAGAATCGGCGGGTTGGAGAGATAATGCTTTACCCTCTCAAAAGTAAATTAGCAGTTTTCATCCCAAACCATAGGCTGGTTCTTCCTCAAAAGTTTGAAGATGGGCTCACACATGGTAGTGAGCTTGGCGATGAATCTGCTAATGTACTAGAGCTATCCCAAGAATCCCACAACTTCTATTTTAGTCCTGGGAATAGGCATCTCAAGGATCAAGTTTACTTTATTAGGATCCACTTCAATACCCCTTTGATTGACAATATGACCCAACAGCTTACTATATGTTACCCCGAATGTGCATTTCTTTAGGTTTAGCCTGAGTCCATATTTCTCAACACGCGTGAGAAATTTATCAAGAGCAGCTGTATGTTCTCCTCTGGTGGGAGACTTCACCATCATATCATACACATAAACTTTGACTTGCTTATGGATTAAATCATGCAACAGGGTCGTTGCAGCTCTCTGGTAGGTTGCACCTACGTTCTTCAAGCGAAAGGGCATGACCTTGTAGCAGTAGGTCCCCCATTCTATGATGAAAGATGTCTTCACCTTGTCTGTAACTGCCACCAGGATTTGGTTGTACCCAGAGAATCCATCAGCAAAGGAATACATAGCGCTAGCGGTTGCGCTATCGACCAACACGTCGATGTGAGGTAAAGGAAAGTCATCCTTTGGACATGCTTTGTTCAGATCCTTGTAGTCTACACAGACTCTGGCCTTGCCATCTTTCTTGGAAACCAGAACCACATTGGCCAACCATTCTGGATAGTCAACCACCTCAAGGGATTTAGCATCCAACTGCTTTTGTACATCTTCCTTAACCTTCTGTGCCCACTCTAGTCAGAGGCACCGTAGCTTCTATTTGACTGGCTTGAACCCTAGCTTGGTAGGAATCTTATGTTCCGCGATGGATCTGTTGACACCCGGCATGTCCTCGTAGCCTAGAGCAAAGGCTTTTGTGTGCTTTTTTAGTGCGCTGATTATTTATGTTCTCTCTTTAGAGGTCAAGTCTGATGCAATCTGGAAAAGACATGGCTTGTCATCTGTGTTAATGTTAACATTTTTGATGGAAGATGCATTAATGTTAAAAATGCTCATGTAATGCTCATGCTCATGCATAATGCCATCAGAATACATATTGCAAACATAAGCAAAGTTGCTCTTTATTGCTTCATATTTAGATGGGATTACATCATCATTAAAAATTACAAAAATAAGGACATCAGTGTCCTCATATACAAGCTCTTCAAAGGTGCTCTCCACTAGCATGGTGATATCCTCATAGACCTTTGGCAGCAGCAGGTCTTCAATGTCCAAGTTTTACAGCTTGGACCCCAATGTAGTGACTGTAGTAGGCTCAAGTTCCAGGCGGCCGGTGGTGAGATCAGCAACATCACCAAAGATCTGGAAAGCATCATTAGGTTGATGGTGACAGCAGCAGCAGTCTTCCCAGGTACTGTCAGGGCTAACAGGTCATAAACATCGCCAAAGATGGCAAACTATTGTTCATAGAAGTCCTCCGAGTTAGGCAACTTGGGAGCATGATCATGTTGAGTCTCTCCTTGAATGAAGAGAACCATCTTGCATTTGCTCTGGCTTGTCTGAGGTGTAGGAATGGAACCCAATGCAATATCTCTCCTCCCACATGGCTGCAGGAATGTCAAATTCTACCGGGCCTTGCTGATACATGCCCAAACCCGTGCCAGGCACGTAGTACATCAGTTGCATCATCCTCTCCACAGCGGGACTTGGTTGGTATGAGTAGGATTCAGGCTCAATGAGAGGGACATCTTCTCTGATATAGGCTAGAGCAACCTTATCATCAGTAGCAATAGTAACCACACCCTCATCGTGTGGGAATTTGATCTTCTGGTGCAGGGTGGATGGTACACCTCCTAGAGGATGGAACCATGGTCGGCCCAAGAGCAGTACGAATGACACCGGAATATCCAGAACTGTAAACTCTACCACTAACTTGATTGGCCTAACAGTGACAATGGCGGTGAAGGTACTAGTAACCTCCCGCTTGGACTCGTTGTAGGCCTTGATAATGGTCTTACAGGGTTTGAGGTTTGAAAGCTGAATCCCGAGCTTGGGAAGCACTTTGAGTGGATAGACGTTGATGCCAGAACCGTCATCCACCATGACATAAGGGGTGGTGAAGTTCATGATGTTCACCCTGATGAACAATGTCCTGTTATGGCGGATCCCCTCGGTCAGTAAATTCACATCAGAAAATGTGATCATGTTGGACGGTAGCTCCCAATTTACCAGCTGACTCTTTATGCTAAAGGTAGAAGTAGAGGGAGAGATCCTCATGCTTGAGAGTGCCTTGACGATGGCCCATCGATGCTGTTGGGAGGACATCACCAGGTCCCAGATGCTAACGTTTGCTTGGGTCTTTATTAACTATTTGACTACAACATTATCAGGCTGAGTAACCTGATCAGTTGGCAGTAGAGCTGGAACATTGCTTGGACCAGCTTGATCCCTAGTAGGCCTAGCCTCGATCGACTTCTTGGGAGCTTCAGGTTTCTTCCCGAGGTCGGGAGGAGTGAATATCTTACCACTGCGGGTCCCTCCAGTGATATAAAGAAAAAGTCAAACAATCTTATCATCTGACAAGTCAGTGGTACTCATCAGCATGGTGTAAGTCTTCAGATGGTTCTTTGGGTCCCCAACTCCATTGTACTTAGGAACATCAGGGAGCTTGAACTTAGCAGGCAGCCCCTTGATTGCACAGATAGAGAACTGATCAAAGTCCAGGTTAGTCCTCATGCCTTTTATCTTCATGATGGTCTGTAGCTGTTCAATCTTCTGCTCCAAGACAGTGGTCTCAATTTTTCGAACATCATGCATATGGAGCGAGACGTCATCATCAGTTTCAATGTCATACAAGTTGACACTTTTTCCCTTTTCCTTAATCAGAGCTGGCGGGGTGATGAATTCAGTAAGTATGGCCTCATCCAATGTTGAGGCAGCAGGGCGGAATGAGGATGCGACATTTCTGGCATTTTAAGAGTCTAACATGCTTCTGTACATGGTAGAAAAAGGTTAGCATGAATGCATGAGTATGCATATGTGATTGCGTATGATGCATGTGATGCGACACGTAGAATGTATGCATGACCTATGCTAGGAAATATGCGATGTCATGGCTGCAACAAAGCGGGTTAGTATGCATATGCATGTATGCATGCGGTGTATCACGTAGGATGTATACGTGTCCTATGTTAGGAACATCTAGCGTTATGGATGTAAAGGTAAATTTTATTAGAGAATTGCATGAGTATGCATGTATGTGTGATTGGCAGAAAACACGAAAGGTTTAGCGAACACGTAGCATGCAGCAACGCTCCCTTCCAACCTTATACCTCTACGAGAATTGGTAAATTCAAGTTCTCCTGCCCTAAGTAAGGATACTAACCTAGAGTTACACTAGGAACTCAAGGTGCAATTCTCCCAAATAAGGCAAGCAAGAGAGTTTGATTGTTACCCAATCATGTGGGGGATTACGATGAAAACCAGACAGTATTTCGGCCATATTGCAATGATAAGGGAATGCCGATGGAATTGGCACGAGGTTGTGCAACCATATGGAATCATGAAAGGATTCCAACTCTTAGCAGAGCAATACAGGTATGATCATATTGTTATGATAAGAGTATGCCCGTGGAATAAGCGTAAGTTTAGGCAACCGTACGGAATCATGAAAGGATTCTGACTCTTAGCAGAGTAATATGTGGAAGGAAAATAAGTCGGGTCTATGCAAATCCACTGACATGATAAGGCAAAGATCCATATAGCATGCAATAAGGGTCCTAGTTAGGAATGTTGGTAGGCTTACTACATGGGCTTTAGTCCGGTTTTGAGAATAGGCTAAGGTCTCCCGCCACGTTGTCCACAACCTATCCAACCAAATGGAATCATCGATATAGGAATATACCTCGCATCTATCCGTCAGGAATCATCGATGGTTATTAGTACAGTACAGCGAGTGGTGAAGGCAAATGTGCTTTCCTAAGGAGTCGAATAGAGTCTAGGGTACTCCCTCACCCATAATCACCGGTTTGACACGAGAGGTTATGTGGTGTGTGTAGACACGGACTAGTGTTGTGATGCATACAATGAATCCAACTATGATGGGAAAATTGATATGGAAACTCTTAGATGCCACCACTCTTTTTCCGTGATGTCCCTAGTTGAGTCGCCACTATGAGCGCCGGTTTCTGCCGGGGCCTAGAGCGAGGCCTGCAAAAGTCATGGACCAGGGATCGCACTTGGAGCGAAAGCGTAGTCTTCCTAAGAGGTTCCCTTAGGGAATGATACAGACTCAAAAGAGTCACAAGGGAGTCGCCACCGGATGGTTCCATATTGTTCCAACCGACCCATAGCATGAGTGCTAGTTAAACCCTTTAGAGATTGGGTTCGGGTGGTGGAGATCTATTCTATGAGTTTCCAAAATCAATTTTATCATTTTAGTTGGGATTAATTATCTTAAGCAGGCAAGCATGCGAGTGTAATTGTAAGCACATAGCGCGTCATGTGAATTGGCGTTGCAAGGTTACACGTAAAATGACATATAAAGCTATATGGCATTTAGATGGCATGGCATATGTCATGTCATGTGATATAGTGATAAAAGTAACATGGCATATGCATGTCATGTGAGTGTGAATGACATATCATATGCATGATATGGTAACCTAATATGTAAGCACATATTATGGCAAATAGTATATGGCATTTTAACATCTTTGATTTATTTTAGCATTGGGCGTATAGCGTATGCAATGTGTATGCATAGTATATGGGATGAATGGCATATCATATGCATGATGTATGAAGTGATGCATGTCATGGCTTATATTATGACATGGCATAATAAATGGCATACCGTATACATGGCATGTGAATGATATATGGCATATCATATGCATGACATGTGGCATATTATATGCATGATATGTATGATGATCTAATACATGGCATTTGCATGACATATTATATGTATGACATTCCAAATGTGTGGCATGTGAGATGATAAGTGACATGGCATATGCATGGCATGTATAATAGAATGTGCTTGTATCATGTGGCATGACATGTGAAATGTTTGTATTATAACATGGCATGGTATCATGTATGGCATACCATATGCATGACATGTGGGAATGATGACATACTATATGCATAGCATGTGAAGTGAATGATATACCGTATGCATGGCACGTTAAATGAATGATATACTATATGAACAGCATGTGAAGTGAATGACATACCGTGTGCATGGCATGTGAGATGATGAATGACATCATATATGTATGACATGGCATAGTGGTGCATATATGAATGTGTATTCAACATAGTATATGTATGGCATATGGTATGATATGCGTTATGGCATACGACATGGCATAGTATATGTCATGGTATGGCATATATGTATGCATGACAAGATGTATTGATTGATTGCGCGTATTAGATTACATATTGGTGTATTGGCGTATTGGCATATTTATACATATATGCATACGAAATACAGTATGTTATGGCATACGGTATATGCATGGCATGCATAGTAGTGTGTGCATGTGTCATGTGACATGGCATGTGACATGATGATATAGTATATTTAAGAAAATATACGAATAAAAATAAAGGCCAGTGAAAGGAACCGAGGAAATTAGGGGGGTACACACGAGATAGGGGGATTATTACAGACCAAATAATAAATCCTATCCTATTACAAAAATTCCTTGCATACATAATTTCCCGAGTATTAAGTAATACCTCTTTTTCCCCTCGAGTTGCACGATCCAAAATGCATGATGAATTAATATGCAAAATAAATAAATAAAATTCATTAGTAGCAAATGAATTTTGGATTTAATTGACTAGTCCAATACCATTTAAAAGTACGAACCAAGAGTCAAAATCCAGCAATTATTAGGCAATAATTGAAACAATAAACACGAGCTGGATCATGAAAATTCATTTAATAAAAATAATTTTAGGTAAAATTATTTTATTTGATCATGGGAAAATTAATTGGGAGTGCTAACATCACTTGGAATAATTTGGAGATAGCCCCTCAACCAATTAAAATCCAATCCTTTCAAAAACCGCATTTATACGAGTAAAAATAGCATTTAATCGTAAAAATTAATTTTGAGGCCAAAATTAATTATGTAAAAAATTTTTTATGACTATTTCAGAATACTTGAGCTACTGTGAAGCTCAAATACCACTGGATACATCAAAATACAGTGAAAATACAATCCAAAAATACATTTTTCTAGGAAAATGCGAGAGATGTGCGCCGCCCATCAGGTGATGTGCGCCACACACAGGCTGTGTGTGGCACACATGGTATGATGTGTGGCACACATCAGAGGCCAATCTGTAAGAAAATTAAATCTATCAGTATAGAAATGATCTGCAGACAAAAATATGCAACTTTAATGAAGACAGTACCTCATTTTGAGCACGAATCGGCCTTCGGTTTAGCAAACCAAACAATTAATTAAGCAATTAATTGAAATAAATGATTTTAAAGCCAAAATCAAGTGGACCTAGACAATATTTGACAGATCCAGAACCCCAATTGCATGGAAAAGCTACCGAAGTTGCTAGATTTATCAGATCTAAAAGCGGTTTGGGCGAAAACTGATTTTTTTTGTGAAAACTGAGATCCATGTGCGCTGCACATGGAGAGATGTATGGCGCACATGGCTTGAGAAACTGAAGCAAAATCAAAAAATTTTCAGTATAAACTCTAGATCCGACCCCGATCTAGGTAGATCAGACCCGAAAATGGATTTTTGCTTGTGGATTTGCATCTAAATCAAGAAAAATAATTTTAAAGTTAAAATTATTTAAAATCCGGCTAGATTTAGGGTAGATCCAAGGCATCCAAGGCATGGAAAAGCCTTGAATGACCTTGGATTTGCCAGATCAGACAAAAAATGGTGAAAAATGAGTGAAAATCGAAGTTTTCTTTGAAATCTGTGGGAGATGTGCGCAGCACATGGCCTCATGTGTGCAACATATGGGCTATGTGTGGCGCACATGAGGTCATGTATGTAGCATATGGTTCGGAAAAATCAAAGAAAAATGACAAGAAATGAGGAAAAATGCAAAAATTACCTCAAAATAGCAGTCTTCCCTCCTTGATCTTCCTTCTTTACGTATTTAGAGAGCCTAACTAGAGTCAATTTGTCTCTAAATCCCTAAGAAAAATTAATTAAGTATTTAATTAATTTTAAAATAATTTTGGTAGAGTTTTGGGTTGCCTTAGAGGCAAATCGGGATTCCGTCAGATGAACCCCGAGCTCTATATTTATAGAGCAATTTTTGGGCGTGGCAATTTTGTAATTTTAGCCCAGATTTGAAAAATTTAAAAGCCATGTGTGCCAGACATCATGTGATGTTTGCCACACATGGGCAATGTGCGCAGTACATCACTTTTGTCCTGGTGCATGGGGCCCACTATGGTCACTTCTGAAATGCGTCCCAAAGCCTATAAGCGTTATTCGACGTAAGGAACAACTTTGTAGAAGAAAGTTTTTCCAAATTCGATCCCGAGAAGGCTCCCGACCAAACGTCTTTACTATGCAGTTACTATGCAACATGCGTAACGCATAGTGCCATGTGCTACCCATATCATGATGCGCTCCGCTCAGTACAGGCTGAACGGGATGTGAGACGTATGTCGAACAAGCATTATTCGATGTCCTGAGAAACTTTGCAATTGTAAATTTTCTCAAATTCGGCCCCGAACACCGAGTGTTGGCTTAATGGGCCTATTTGGGCCCAACAGGCCCATTAGAGCCAAAGGTGGCGTACGGGATGCCGTAGGTCGTGCCTCATGTAGGCATTAGTGAAAACGTGTTTTATGCGTACAGAACTCTCAAAATGGGCAAAATGGGTAGCGGGCCCTAATAGTACCCTAGGTGGGCCCCATAGCGTGGTGGGCCCCAGAATTGGCATTCGGCATGCCAAACGCTTTGCCTAGCATAGGCACCATGTGGAGAGTGTTCTATGTGTACAGAACCCTCGAAATAAGCTATTAGGGGTGGTGGGCCCCACCTGTGTACTATTTATGATGAATAGTACCCCAGGCCCAAAATACAATATTCTGTATTCTGTGTACCCTACCATGCGTAGGCAGGTATAGAATGTATTCTATAAGTATAGAATACATAGAATAGGCTAATAGGGCAATGGGCCCTACCAATGCCCTAAGTGGGCCCCACAGCGTAGCAGGCCCTAATGGCGGCATTTGCGATGCCAAGCGTTGTGCCTTGTGTAAGGCAACAGGAAAATGTATTCTGTAAGTGCAGAATACATAGAATGGGCTAATAGGGTCAGCGGGCCCCACTATGCCTTTGGTGGGCCCCATAGCGAAGTGAGCCTGAAAATGGCAAATGCGATGCCAAGCGTTGTGCCTTGCGTAAGGCAATAGGTAATTGTATTCTGTAAGTACAGAATGCACAGAATAGGCAATAGGGGCAGCGGGTCCCGCTTATGTACTATTCATAATGAATAGTGCCCCGGGTCCAAAATGCAATACTTTGCATTCTGCAAGCCCTGTCTTGCACAGGCAAGAATAAGGAGTGTTCTGTAAGTACAGAGCATCCAGAATAGAGAAGTGAGCGTGGAGGGCCCCACCAAGCGCCTTGGTGGGCCCCACTAGTACTAATGTGTTCCGCACACCAGAATGCTCAGAGGAAGCCATAGAGGCTTATGTACGCAATCAGGGTCGATTTCAGGGACTAATACCAAACTGAATCAACAGAGACCCTAAATGGCACATGCGTGAAAAGTCAGGATCAACAGGGCCCTGTACTCATTTTATTGCATAAATACTTGTCTATCTCTATTTTTGCTAAAACAGAGAATAATAGTGTCATAATAGGAGCTGTTCCCTATATGGTGCATGCTTAATGACCATGCTTATTGCACCACATTTCACCTTATGAAAAGGTTCTAGAGGATGGCTAGACTACAAAGTAAGAAGCTAGGAATAGGTCACATGATTACTACTATAGTTGACTATTTTGATTTTGATTTCTCTGACTTAACAATTTTACCATTCGAGCATTTTTCTACCAAGTATCTTCAAGATACAGGTCTTACCTATAGGTAAGGTGCTCAATTCAAAGCCTATGGCGACTGTGTTGGTGTCAAACAGATGCACCTTGACTTGGATACTGAGGATGAGGATGAGGATAAGGAGGATGAGGAGTAGACATAAGTTGACAAAGAGGGAACTGCTCAAGAGGAGGAATAGACACAAGTTCCACAAGCGTAGCAACACCATGAAGAGTAGGAGGAGCACCCACGAGTATCAGGAGCGATAGCAGATAGCACGATTGAAACATTGCTATTGAGGATTGAGCAAGGAAATGTTGAGAATGCCGCTCGCCTCACCAGAGTAGAGGCCATAGTTAATGAGATACATAGGGAGCAACATTATAAAAGGCAGAAAATACTCAGATTCTTTAAGCTCTCGGGCATCAATGTGCCCTCCCTAACTCTTTCTCCACCTAGCTCACCTGCAGCCCCAGATAACTGAAATTTCAATCCTTTCTTTCCAAATTATATATTTTACTTTTTATCTTTTGCTTATTTATCTTATATTTGTGATTGTGCTATGTGTTTTCACATTGAGGACAATGTGTCCTCTAAGTGTGGGGATGCATACATTTGCTTTGTTTTGTGTTTTTTTTTTTTGCATTTGCTCTTTTTTTTGCTATGATTGCTTGCTTGCTTTCCATTATTGCATGTTTTGTTTACCTTTTAGCATGAGTGAATGTGTGTGATCTGTGAAGTTGTAATCACTTATATATGGCATGCATAGTTGGAGAATAGACATATTTAACTCGTAATCACACTAATTTTGAAAATTTTATCATAAACTTAGTAACTTAGCAGGAATTGTGAAGGTACAAATGTTTAGCCTAGATAATAAGCTTAATCCTTCTATAATTACACTATAAAATAATGTATAACTTATTAGGCATGCTGAGCCTTGTGATGCGAGTGATTTAAAAAAAAACAACAACAATGAGGAAATGAGTAGGGAAAGTAAAAAGGAAAAAGAAAAAGAAAAAGCCGAAAAAGGCAAAAGCTAACTGTTCCGCTGTCATTAGGGGTGCCCGAAACTAGCCCTAGTGATATGAACAACGCTAGTAGTCATTTGAATAAAGGTAGAGTGTTAAGTAACCGGGGATTGTCACCAAAAGCATGGGATACTCGAGCTGAAAGACCTACCTCTCGAATAAGAGCTAAGTTAAAAATAAAAAGAAGTAAAAAGAAAGGAATAAAAACCCTATGATCCTAAACTCAAATCAAGCTTAAAAAGCAAAAATGAAATTACTCACTTCATGACTAAGCAGAAGATAATGAATTATATTTTGTTAGATAGTGCAATTATATAAAGGATTCAACTTGATTACCTAAGTTAAATAGTTATAGTTTTTCAATATCTAATGATTTGCTAATTTTATGGGAAGAATTACATAAAGAGGAGTGGTTTTAAGTCAGGGATGTCTAAGCTAACAAATGCAAATTGCCATATCATAAGTGTATTTCAATTTCTTTATTTTAAGTGTTGTTTTTTGTGTTGCCTTTACTCGAGGACAAGCAAAGATTAAGTGTGGGGATGTTGATGTATATCAATTTACATGTTTTTTTAGTTGTTTTAAGTTATAATTTGATGTTCATTTTGTTATGTTTTTGCTTTGATTTAGTAGAATTTGATGAGTTTGTTTAGTGTGTAGCGTTAGCAAAGCAATTAAGAAGAAATGAAGCATTTGGGGGCTTAAGAAGTCAAGTCATAATCGTGACATCTAAATCACGATCGTGACAGAAGCCAAGTTAAGAAGGGGAGGAGCCTAAGTGTCTGTCACGATCGTGACAGAAGCATGTCGAGCCCAAGCACCACCAAATTAAAAATCATCATCTAATGCCATGTTAAAGAACCACAAATTAAAAATTAACCCATTATTACAACTATATAAGCATATTTTTATGGATCTTAATTTGTTTATGAATGAAATTGAAAGTTTTACTTTAACAAAAGTAAATCCAAATAGAAATTTTAATGGTATAGTTTTATCCGATCTTTTTTTTTCTTAATGATAAATAAATTATCACTCAAGTTTTTGTTAAAAAGTGATTTTATTTAGAAATGTTGGTTAAAATATCCATTTTTAAGAGATGTATTGCAACAACAACTCTTTGGAGATAGAAAATTATGCTAACAACTTTCTTAATCCATAGAGTTACTGAAACATTTTTTTTGTTTGAGACTTATCTTGCATAGTTTGGATGCATAAATTAAAATTAACATCTTTTGCCTATTTCCCTGAGCATATAAAATTAACCCATTCTTGCAAACTATATATTATTTTATCCAATAAAATTTTAAAGGAAAAAAGTCATTGTACGAGAAGATTAGAAGATTGAATCAAGAAACAAATAAAATTTGGAAGTATAAGGATTATTACAAGGTAATTCTGAGGGTATTCTACCATTTTAATTTTATTTCTCACATTTTTAATTTTTTTTTGGAAACTTGCACAAAGAGCAATGAATCTTTGTCTAAGATACTTGTATTAAGATTTAAAAGATGCATAGGCTGTAAATAATTGCATAGAAATGTTGGGTAATGTAAGAATAATTGCACCATAAAACTATTTTTTAAAATTTCTTTTCCTTTTAAGTTTTACTTTGATTTGTTCTTTTTATTAGTTTGTATTATTACCTCTTAATATTAATAATATGTGAGTAATGAAATGTGATTGTATAATCTTATTTAACATTTAAAATTTATCTTTATTTTTCATTTATAGAGTTTATTCTTTTATTTTTTATATGATTTGACTTATAAGATTGATTAATGGATTTATAACCATTTTCCATATATGTATAACTTAATGTTAAGATCATAAATTAAATAAATCATTTTTACTTGATTCATATTAAATTAAAAGAATGTCCTCCTCTCACTCCCCTTATTTTTTTTCTTTCATGCTTTGTTTGTTTGTTTGTCATTTTTATTTTGTTTGATTAATTGATAATTTGGAATTTTAAAATGTTATGCCAATAATTAATTCTCATTAGAAAAATTGTGCTATTAACTCTTTTCCATGAAAAGTGTTACTGATGTAACTCTTCTTTGAAGAAAAAGTTATTGATGTAAGTTTTTTTCTAACATACCATAGTTTGAATGTTTTCTAATATATGCTCATATATGATATAGGTTATATGTTTATGTTTTCTTTAAATGAGTTATGGGTTGAACATTCAATGGAATTATTGAAATATGAATATGATTTATCAGTTTACTAAATATTTAAGTGGAAATTACAATGAATGTGTTTATATGATGAGCTTAAATTGTAAACTATTTGGGACTAATTCTTGTTTTGTGGAAATTTCAATGAATAGAATAATAGCAAAATGAATGGGTATATAAGTGAATACGTTTATTCTTTTTCCTTTAATTTGATAAAATATAAATTATTTCAATCACTTGCATCTTCAAAATGTATCTCTTATCTCCTATCTATCCATTTCTTATACATATAATATTGTATTATATAAATATATAATGCTCATATGCCCACTTTGAATATGATAATTAACTAAATAAGTAAAATAATTATGACTTAGATACAGTAAATCCAACCACTAGAACTTGAACTTTAAAGGTCAAGTTTAACACTTTACTATGGTCAATTTCACCAAATTCTTGATTTTACTAAGTGGTAAGTCCATGACCACTTAGAGGTCTATTCAATCCTAATAGAAGAACCCTTTAAAGATCATGATTTATTTCAAGTGGGTTTGTAGCATTTTGTTTAATAATCATTTTGGATGACTTAACACCTCACTTATAAGAAAATTTATCATCATTTAGATTCATATTTTATAATCAACTTCTAATCAAACGTTTTATACAACTTTCTCTACTCTAGCTCCTTAAATCTGCATCTAAGGCCATAACTTCAACTAATACAGTTTCCATGCCTACAATAACATGTATATGTTCTTATATGAATTAAAACTTTTGTTTTCATCATAAACGCCTTATTATAAAAATAATTTTTAAAATATTCTAACTTTTTTCAAAATTTTGATAACCATTTTATACTTCTCACTTTTTCTAATATCTACTTTTTGAATAAGTATGAATGATGCTTTTACATTGATATCAATTAATTCAAATTCAACCAAGTAAGAATTTAATATTGACATAAATCTTTCAAAGAAGTTATAACAAAAGTACCTTATTTATCATGTGAAATCAATTAAGGTATACTAAGATAAATTTGAATATGAACATATTGATTATTCAACATTATTATTTATCTTTTCATGATATTTAAATGAATGAAATATAGATTAAAAATAAAATAATTTCATTGACATGGGAATGTTTTGAGCCCTATTTAAAAATTCTAATAAATTAAGAAACATGTGTGTATATTGTAAACTTTATAGTTTTGCATTAATAGTGCGCTTATCACCTAATGATGATTCTAAAGTTTAACAAAATTAAGAAGATTATTTCATATTTTTTTGAAAGATTGTGTTTTGATATAGCTTATGAAATTAGGTTTTTATGCAAATAAAGGTTTGATTTATTGAATCAAGCCCTATCCGATCCAAAACTAAAGTTTAGACATTTTAATGAGATAGCCTTGATATTTTTATTCATCTATTTTAATGGGTTCTTCAATAGGAGCTCTATATGATCCATTGTTCGTAAACCAAGGTCCTTTGATCTAGACCATAATATGAAGGGTGATCTATGCTAAGTTCCTACATTAGGCTAGCTCTTAGACCAGACCAAGTTCTTGGCCTAGAGTAGCCATTTAACTAGACTAGGTTTCATAACCAAAGCTCCTTTTGAGCTAGTTTAACTCTTAAGCCAGATCCATTAGATAAAATGTAAAAGGTTTAACTTAGTTATGTGAACTAAACTATAAGTTTATGAATGAGGTCTTAATTTATAATCCAAACTCGGGTTTCAATTTATGATCCAAACTCGGGTCATGAATCAAATTAGTTTAGCACACCCAATTTATTCAAATTAATTTATTTTTCTATTTAATAAGACTTAAGCTTATTGACTATTTAAAACTGGAGGAAATAGAAATCAAGTATTATCATTTTGTAAAAACTTATAAAAGAACTTCAACCACCTATTACCACTAAAATTATTCTAATTTATTTAATTTTCCATAAAAGTACTCAAATAGTACTGGAATTCATTTAGTTAGATTTAAAGTGACATTTGAAAAACAAGGATTTTATGTAATTCGATCATAATTGAAATTTCTTCTACTATTGGCAACACGTACGATTTTAGAGTTGTTCGGCCAAACTCTTGCCTACATCCACTTTCTCTTAAGTCTCAACTTAGGGTTCCACTAAAATCAATCAATTACAAATGGATTCCCAAATGAATCCAATACCTTAGTGTTTTCAAGGCTTACACTCAAACCTTTACAATATCAATTCTCACAGACTACTCAATTACAAATTAATCCCCAAGGATTAATCATACACCAATCCCATAAATAGTAAAACCTAATCTCTAGGTTGTAAGAATACAAACAAGAAAGTAATGAGGAGTACAAGCTCAAACTTGAAACTGATGAATAAGCTCAAGGAAAATATGCTTTGCAATCTTTAAAATGTTAGAATTCAAAGTAATGAAAATTTTAACAAAAACTACCCATTTGATAGACTTAAAAGTCTATTTTATAAGTCACGTACGACTGTACTATTTTCGTACGCCCGTACGGATTCAAATATATCCGTTAGAAAAAGAGAGGGAAAGGTGGTACGGTTGTACCATCACTTGGTACGCTCGTACCAAACCAAGTTTCCTGACAAAGCCATTTTCCTATGAGTTCACGTACGACCATACCACCAATGGTACGCCCGTACCAAAATAGGTTTCCTAACAAACCATTTTCCTGAGAGTTTGCGTACGGCCGTACCACCTAATGGTATGCCCGTACCAAACTCTATAAACCAGTAATCACTGGGTATGGCGAGCCATATGGCCGTACCACTCAACAACAACATTTGGTACGCCCGTACCAACCCATAAAACATTATGGAAAATTGCAAATAACTTAAATTGACTCACACATGACTCATACATCAAAACCTAGGGTCTAACAATCTCCCCCTTTTTTATGTTGGCAATCAATTTAAGTTTAATTTTCAAAACTCATTTAAAAAACATTTTCATTTAAAAATTTTGGAAATCTCTCCCTTTGTTTTGGAATGCATGCCATACAACCATAAATACAATCAAACACCAAATCAACTATAATGTCATCAATAACCAAATATAAAGAGAAGAGATAAACAATATAATCATAACTCAAACAAACACCAAACACCAAATTACATAAGCTGAATAAACATCATATATATAAAAATATATCCAAAAGATACAATATCCATTATAAAATATTAAATAAATCATATAAAAATATATCCAAAAGATACAATATCCAATACAAAACATGAAATAAATAACTCCACTAACATAAGTCCTAGGTCCTAAATCATAAACATCTCCCCATTTGACAACATCAAAAACAGATGATCACTGAGGGTCCTAAGGAGGAGGTAGACTTGGTGGAGGCACAATGAAGGGATCCATCATGATGCTGATGGAATGAAGAGTCTCTGAAGTGGACGTCTGAAACTCATGGAAATTAGCAACCTACGGATCAAGCTGCTGACTGATATGTGCAGACTACTGTGTAAGAAGGCCAATCTGCTGATCAATGTGATCGAATCGATGCTCAAATATGTCTAAGCAATTGAGACAAGAAAGAATGGTAGTGAGCTACTGAGAGATAAAATCTAGAGGAGCAGCAACAGTAGCAGTAGTAGCATCAGCATCAACAGGAGTAGTAGTAGCAGCAGTAGATATGGCAGCTGGATCAGTAGGATCAGGAACAATACCAGAAGATGAAGAACTAGCAGTGAAGTGATGCTGTCATTTTCAGCTAAGAGCCACCTGGCGAGAAGCGTCATCTGTGGGAGCAGGCTGGTCATGCCACTCTGCAGGGATGTCATCAGGTAGAGGAACCTGGAGGTACTGAAGGAGCTCTACAGCACGTTGACCGTAGAGTGTGACAGTGTCATTGGGAAGCTCCAATGACTGAAGATGAGCGAGCCGTATGGAGATGTACTCTGAATGAATGATGAACTCATCCTCAACAGTGTCAGTGTATGCTTAGAGCATCATGTGTATTTGTACTATACATTTTTCATTAATAAAGGCATTATTCATTATATAGTACAATATTTTGAATGAACTTGTTTTACTTGGAGTATTAAACTATATATTGAAGTCCATGATATTGGAACAGTG
>CANYBF010031812.1:0-26652 GCA_948192965.1 Dalechampia spathulata | reverse complement strand
TGAACCCATATAGGGTCCTTAAATGATATGATTCATTTGACTACTTGGGATAGTAAAGAATGAGTTTATGTTATGAATGGTATAGTGTGATCATAAATGCATCATTTATGCATCATGTCATGAAACATCCATACCTTCGAGCATGTAAAGATTATCATGACATGACAGAGAAGTTATAAGGTGGAAAAGAGAAAGGAAAAGAGATGTTATAGAAAAAGAAACGTGTTGGGTCATAGAGTTAATGGATTCCTTCAAGGAATCACACAGTTAAATAGCCTCCTACGGGAGATGAGGATAATAGAACCCTACAGTTATATTGATGAATGGCCTCCTTCGGGAGATGAGTACCGGTACCTACAAGGACCCAGTACGAAAAGGAAATGTGTACAAAATTGATAACGAGATAAAAGGACAAAGAACTAGAAGGAGAGTGCATAACATGGTTGCATTCTTAGAGCATACATTGTTATCCACTTAAAATAATGTTTTGCATGATAATGTATTGAGAATGGAAAATTATGATTATGGTGTATTGAATTATGTATGTGTTTAATAACTTAAAAGTAATGCCAATATGCCATTGATATATTGTTCTTTCTTGGATTACTATTATATGATTTAATTGATGTTATTTATTCATTTTATAGCACCACTGAGTTTTATACTCAGCATTTATCAATTGATGAATGCAGGACCTAGTTCGGTCGGGGAGCGACAAGAGTAACTGATCTACAGTTGGCTAAGGTCTAGTCTTTCGTAAAGCCCTATCCTAGATGCAGGTTGGACTCGTCCATATACTCCTTTGTGTATATGTAAGTATGCAACTTATTTAAGTTAACCTTAATGGCAGTAGTAATTTGTAATATCTTTGTGTATGGTATCATATTGGTATTATGATGATATACTTAAGACATGTATGTTTGATGATCTAATAAGAATGTATATGGTGTATTGATAATCCTTATGGAATTACGAGTGTTCTATTTATCCAAGTTGTTTTATGGATGTGACTTAAGTAAAAAAACAAAAAAATATAATGAGGGTAAAGATAGATCCCTTATAGAACAATTAATGAATTCATTGTTTATGGAGTTTATTAACTGTTCTACGGGAGCATGTTGCACCGGGTCCGGGTGTGACATATATAATATAACATACATGACAGATCCAATTACAGATGCATATGGAATCTTGCTTATGTGTTCTATCTCCTCTTTTTGTCTTATGACACAAAGACTTAAAATGATATGTCCCATACACCATGGGAATAAAACCCTTCTTAAAAAGATCCATGCTACATTTCTTTAACACTTTATCTATTAGCCTTCTCAATCTATCTTTATAGATCCTTATTCCTAAAATATAGGCAACTTCTTAAAGATCTTTTATAAAGAATTATTGGCTAACCAAATCTTAATATTTTATAAAAATGAGACATCATTTCCTATGAGTAATATGTCATCCATGTTGGTTTTTGAAAATGTGTTTAGCAGTGGAAGATGTAATTTAAAACTTTTAGCAATCCCATTCATAGAATACATCACCAAATGAGAAGATCATCAAAGAAGAGATAAAAAAACTTACTTTTATACAAATCTTCTTCTTTCTTGTTCGTCAGAAAAGTTATCACAAATTTTTCAATCCCCAATATAGAGGATCTCCAAATTATCTAGACAAGGAACAGGAATGATTAGTAATCAATATTACTTATTTTGTTTTTAAGACTAGTAAAACAAAACAAAGATGAATAGATGAAGAATAAGAATGAATTTAGTTCTGCTTCTTGATCTTCTCTTAAAAGCTGAATCATTCTTCTTATTCTTGAGCTTCAAATGGATTGGAATAATGGAGGAAGGAGGCACCTAAAATTCCATGTTCTGTAACCCTAAAAGTTGTGTGAGATAATTTATAAAAACCTAATTAGGCTTTTAGGTTACTTAAGTCATATGCATGTGCATGTCACATGCTTTAAGCATGTGACTTGTATGTGCATGACTTAAAATCTCTCTAAAAGCACATGATAATCATATTCCCTTTCCTTCTAACTTATAACACATGAATAAGTCATGTGACACTCACATATGGACCATCAAATGATTTAGTTCCATCCAAATCCGTACATAATATGCATATAGAACATGTCATCTCAAATCACTTGTATCTTGAGTTCTACTTATCATATTTAAATGATCTTGGCATCAAATTGAAGCTCTTTTCATGCTCTTTTAAATAAACATGAAATATTTTGGTTATCTTATAACCACAAAACATTATTTCATCAATATCTATTCATGATTATCATTCCTCTCACTTTTAGTGTGTGACTTTTTGGGTTCTTGGTATATTGGTAACATATGAATATATTATTAAAGTTCATTTAATAACATCATATGTAAATCAAAAGTAGTGTCTAGTCACACATCATGACTACCCAAATATCAAGAGGCCATTAGTTTGACTACAACCCTTCCATATCAGATTCCATGCAATAAACTCCTTTCACCGTCCACTATCTCATTTAGGTTTGAGTATAGATTAATGTCAACTCAAAGCATAATCAAGTGTGTTAGATCATGCCCTAAATTTGATGTTTCATGTACCATAATCTTTATTCCTAAAATGCCCTTGTGAAACTCATTCATCAATAGGCATTCTACTTTAGCTAGAGATTCCTGAATAAAGAATATTACATGAGTCAATGAGATACAACCCCTACATTTAATCTGGGGTGGTGAATCCTTTATTTATAAATAAATACATTCAACTAATTCATACCATATTCAATCTTCAAGCTATTAATGCCACCTATGGAAGAATAAAACATAGGAGTGAAAATATAGTAATCCATAATTAAGATAACCTTATTATCTCAAGTCTTAAAGATACTTGCACTACTAATATGAGTAAGATATATTTCACAGACATAGATTAATCATCCATATTAAATCTCGCTGGCAAGGTCTCCAATGAGTCAGTCCCAAACTGCCCATCCATAAGTTCACTTTAGACAACTCTTGTCATGATGAATGAGAATCATCCCAGAAGGAAGTATAACATGTGTTGATCTTAACTGCATTAATAATATTCATTCTTATTAATCTCATTTCATAAACTCTTTATGAATTACCTTGTACTATTCCAATATCTTGGAATTCATTATTTAGTTAATAGCCTTTCAAGCAAACTGAATAATGAATAATGCCTTTTATTGATAAATTGTTCAATATTAAATTATAATAAAACATGATGCTCTAGAGCATACATTAACAATCCACATATAACATAATGAAAATAATTACTCTCTCATTAACCTTCTTGTAAATACGAGGTTTATCTTCATTTTAAATGAAACCAAACTCTTTAACTATTTCATCAAAATGAACATTCCTCCTCTTAGGTGCTTGCTTTAACCCATAAATAGATCTTTGAAGCGTACATAACTTATTACTATCATTAGATATGAAACCATCTAGTTATGTCATATACACTTCTTCAAGTGGATTTCTATTAAGGAAAGCTATTTTTACATCCATTTTCCAAATCTCATAATCATAATAAGCAATAATTGCTACTCATAACCTAATGGATCTTCGTATAGCTACAAGAGGAAAGGGTTTTTTTTCATAATCAACTCCTTATTTATGATGATCTCCTTTTATAACTAAGCATGATTTATAAGTAATAACATTACCATCCATGTATATCTTCCTTTTAAAACCCATTTACACCTAATGGGTTTAATCCCTTTAATTGGATCTACCAAAGTCTATACATGGAATCCATTTCTTATTGCATTGCATTTAACCATAAATCAACATTTTAAACTTTTTCAAAACTTCTTAATAGTCAAGAATCTCATCATTCTCAACTAGTAAAACTTCTCTAATCTCATGAATGAGAAATACCTCACAGGTAAATTCCCAACTTTAGTTGAGAATCTTAGTACTTGAGTTTCATTAAGTTTTATTATTTCACAATCATCATCATGAAGAATAATATTAGAATATATTGGTTGTGAATCTTCATCTTATGGCTGTTAAACTTCATCAAGTTCAAATTTACTCCTACTATCATCTTTTGGAAGAAACTCTTTCTCTAGAAAGACAATATGCTTTTCTAAAAACACCTTTTGTTCAGAAGGATAGTAAAAATAATATCCAATAATTTCTGTTGGATATCCTATAAAATAACGTTTGTTAGACTTAGCTTAGAGCTTATTTGAATTATCCTCTTTACATAAGTAGTACAACTCTATAGTTTCATGTAAGAAAGTACAGGTTATTAAACCACATCTCATGTAGAGTAACTTCAACCAACTTGGATGGAAATTTGTTCAAAATATAAAAAATAGTTTCCAATGCATAACCCTATAACAACTTGGTTAAACCTACAAGACTCATCATGGACCTAACCATTTCTAATAAAGTCTTATTCCTCCTTACAAAGACACCAATTTGTTATAGTGTGTAAGGAGGATTTCATTGAGATAATATTCCATTATCTTAAAGAAACTCTTACCCAGCTATTTCTCAGCTTCATTTCTTAGTTCTTTAAACTTTTTAAAAGCTTCATATTTATATTTCATTAAATATAAACATCCATATCTTGAATAATCCTTAATGAATGTAATGAAATATTGATATTCACCTTTAGTATGAGTAGACATAGGTCCATATACATCTAAATGTATAAGCTCCTATGCCTATTTAGCTCTCTCACCTTTTTCATTAAAAGGCAATTTTATCATTTTACCAAGTAAACAAGATTCATATGTTTCAAGTGATTCGTAATCAAATGATCTAAAATTACTAAGCTTGTGCAATTTAGACATATGATTATTTTTTATATGTCCAAGATGACGATGCTAAAAATAAATTGGATTTAGATTATCACTCTTTAATCTTTTAATTTGTATATTATAAATGAGGTTAGAATTATCCAGTATATTTATTCCATTAACAATATTTTCAGAACAATAAAATATATTATTTTTAAATAATAAAAAACTATTATCATTAATGGTAACATTGAATCCTTGTTTTATAAGATAAGATACTAAAATAACATTGTAGATCCTGACTTTGTGCGTTGCATCTTCAGGTTTTCTATGATTTAGATTATGCAATACTTTGATATTGATCCTAATTTACACATATGCATTTTAAACTCCAATGAGTGCCATGGACATATGGTGCACATTACATTTTGCTTATGGAAGGTGGAGCACATAACATGCATTTCTTAATGTTCATAGTATATAATGTTACATGCCATACACATTTAGTTAAGATGTACATGGTACATGGTCTTTTCGTATGCAAATCTAACATGCTCCATATATCATCATGCCTTTTTAGCATGAATGAGGACTTTTATACATAAGGAACACATAACATGCATTTCCTGATGTTCAAAGCATATAGTGATACACTACATACATTTAGTTAAGATGCACATGGTACATGGCCTTTTTGCATGCAAATCTAACATGCTCCACATGTTGTCATGCCTTTTTGGTATAAATAAGGACTTTTATGCATAAGGTGCACATCCCTAGGTTCCTAGAGTGTGAGGTGCACATAGCTCCAAAAATCTAATGTAAGGGAGCACATTCTACTACATGCTGCACATATAACACTTGTCTACACTATATACTATGCATATATCATCATGTATCGCACATATAGCAATATATGTTATGCATATCACTTTTATACTTGATAGAATCCCCCATTGCTAACTCATTTTTAGCAACCTATAACCTTTACCTATAAATATAGCTCATATGCTTGTAGGAAAGAGGTCCAAAATTTGACAATTATGGTTAAACTTTGCTAAAATCACTCCTCACTTAATTTAATACTTAATTAAGTTATTAATTAGGATTAGAGACTAATTAATCCTCACTTAAACTCCCTAAACTCATTTTGGAATCAAGGTTAAAGCTTAATCAATTGGTAAGTGTTGGAATGCCTCTTTCTCCCTCTTTTCTCTTGATTTTCCTAATAGGTTTTTGATTTTACATTGACTTTTCATTGATTGGATTCAATCATGAATGTAACAATGGCATTCTTAGCTTTCTTATAGCTAGAATGATCTATAGTAATCACATACTCACCTGGGTTTATGATTATTCTTGTGTTTTTGCTTAAAAACTTATTCTTCTTTTATTATGCATGCTATGTGTGGCATACATCGCCCTTTATGTTCCTCATTTTTCAGTATATGCTATGTATGTCATGTGATATATTGCACATATAGTTGTCAAAATTTCATAGTTTTATGATTTTTCACTCGTTTTCACCTTTTTTTTTTAAAATGCTAATCAAAGTTTTTAGTACCATCTAAGGTTCCATAATAACCCTAGTGATCTAAATTTGTCAAATATTACTTCAATTTGATTAATTTTGGTTTCAAAATTAATTTTCAAGTTAAAATCCTTTCTAATTTGATGTTTATTGTAATTGATGTAAAAGGCCAATAATTAACCATCAAGAAAATCACTCTGAAGTAAAATACTTTCTAGCATTTACTTTATCCAGCCTTTATTTTATTTTTGCACAATCCTACTTAAATTTCAATTATCCCTTTATTCATTAATAAGTACATTCTCATTTAGTATTATTTTATTTTTTTAGCTTAATTCTCTAGTATGAGTAAATTGGAGATCCATGATCATTTTGATTAATAGTTAGAAGGCGCATATAATTTGAGAACACTTAAATTCTCTAGCATTCTTGCAATATAAAAATCATATGAACATCTTTTTTAGCATGCTTGGTAGGACCCATTGATGATGCTTGTAAGAACGAAAACTAATTTAGGGAAAGAAATTATATCTTAGTCTTAGGACTTGGAAGTACCCATTACCGCAGTAGGGGTTTCAACTCTAATGGAACAAATTAAGCAAGGGGAATTTCCCCAAGGTGTAGAAATAGAGGCAACTACATAAGCCTCCCTTATAACCATGTAGTCTTCAGGAGAATGTGAGAAATTCTAACTAAGGTAATGTCTTCTATAAAGAGTATTATAAAGGAAGCCTTTGGGAAACTAGCCCAAGAAATTTTATTTTTGGTGGGGGATATCAATAAATATTTACTAAGTCAGGTTTAGACATAGCTAGGGTTATTAAAACTACTGGTAAGGTAATTATTGTTAATGCATCAAGAATAACAAATAAGGTTGATTCCTCTAGGAACATACAGACCTTTAAATAGCTTGGGGGCAGGGGGATGTCCTTCATATTAGTATTAGGGTTAGGGAAACATATCAACCATCTCATAAGAGAGATGAAATCCATGTTCCCCTAAGAGGTAATCCTTTTAAAAGTCGTCAAACTACAGACATGATTCTCAATTAGAATTAATTCCATGGATATACTAATCCCATATCTCATCCTATCAATTATAATGATACATGATATATTTCAAGGCTAAGGGTAGTGTTGGGGGAAGATCATTTCCCTTACCATAACTTATGCCAGTTAATACTGACAGTGTGAGGGAAGTGGTTTAGAAACTGTATAGACTTGGTCTATGATAAATAGGAAGTTCAGAGTTTCATAAGCCATATCTTGATTTTATGGATAAATAAAACCTTTATCCTAAGGGTTATATATAGATTTCTTTTTATTTACAAGGGAAGATGGGTAGTCAATTGTTGAACATAATGCTAGGTTTACCATTTAGTGTGATAAATTGGTAAATTATGAAAATTTTAACTTTTTAAGTTATGTTTGTTTCCTAACTCTTTGACAGGGGTAAATTTTACATGGTTTTAAACATTATTTAAGAATTCAATATGTACTTGGTAGGAGATGGAAAGATAGTTTCACACATAGTTTTTTAGAACCAAGTGAGAAGTTTATGTAGTAGAGTTATCTAGGTTGATACAAAGGCCTAGGGTATCTGCTAATGACTTTATTACAAGGTTCAAAAGTTAAGAAATCGATGCAATATTTTTCTTATAGACATTATGTTGAGAAAATGGCTAAGCACTGGCTAAACATTATGTTGAGAAAGAAATTCCAGGGAATAAAGATTCATGATTTCTATGAGATAATAGTCAAGGTGTTAGAATATGAGGAGTTACTAAAGGAGGAAAATTATAAAAGGAAGGTAGCCATAGGGACCTATTATCAAGAGGTTAATCATGATGTGGTTATGGTTGATTTGGTTTCCACTGGCTTATATGTTTACTTGTTGTTAATGAAGCCAACAAAGTAAAAGAAAAAGTCTTAACCTCACAATAATCAATATTCATTTGATGTGGGAAAAATAGAGGAGATTTTTGATTTTCTCTTTAAAGATAAGTTTATTAAATTATCAGCTAATCATATAATTCCTAGTAAGGAGGAACTTAAGAGAAAATCAAACTATAAGTATCATCATTCCTGGACTCATTCAACTAATGCATGTTAAGGTTTTAGGAATGTGACAAAGGATTATATTGATAAGGATATTATGAAGTTTCTTAAAAGATCAGAGGCAATATTGGTGGAAAATGACCCATTTCCCCAAGGGAAATGATGAATACCATAATTGTAGATCTAAGAAAAGTGTTAAACAGAAAAAACACTGATAAGAAAGAGAGGATTTTCTTTAGAACTTTCCGCAGACATGGATGGGTGTTCAGGAGTTTTGATGAAAAAATTAAAGAGAAGATTAGGCAATTAGAAGATCAGTTGAGGGATCTCAGGATAGAGGTTGAAAGGAAGAGGGTAGATACTAAGATTTATAGAAAGAGATCAAAGCTAATGTTTAGAGAGTACAAGAATTATAGAAGAATTAAGCCTAAGTTTCAAAGGAACTAACCTAGGTGTGAAATCCCCATAGACCTAAGGGAGCAGTGGTAACTTCTTTGATATAAGAAGTTTCCCCAACCTTTGACTCGTACATAAAAGAGGAGATTGTAAAGGAAGAACCTAGCTAAGAAATACAAGGCTATGGAATTTATAAAGAAGGAAAAGGCAAAGGGCAATAAAGGAAAACCAAAGGGGAAATGACTAGTGAACTTGGGATCAAAGGGGAAAATCAAGAAAAAGATGTCAAACCTAAAGTGAAGTTTGGTAGGAAGTCGATAAAGGATGATATATAGTCCATTAGGAGCAATGAAGATGTAAAAGACACGTTTATGGTAGGTAATATTCTTGTTCCATTTGGTTGTGCCACTTCTTTTTTGTTATTACAAATGTATTTTCAAAACAAAAAAGAGAAAAAAGAGTAGAAGTAGAAGAGAAAGTAGGGGATGATAGGTAAAACGAGAAAGGGTACACACCTGGAGTGAAAATAGCAAATAAGACTTCCATTTATAATGCAATCAGTGGAGTCTTTATTCAACTTAGAGGTCCAAGGGAGCCCAAACAAGTAATTTTGGAGAAACTGTCAAAGAAGATGATAAGACACATTAAGCCATTATATATATAATGCTTCAAACATTAGGGAAATCTTTTGAAGATCTCATTTCAACTAATGTATTTATGTCTGCTTTCACTAGAGAGTTGAACAGTACACTTAGAGTTTTGCTTATAAAGATAATAGTTGGAACGAAGACATCTTTATCTACCTTCTTTGTGGTAAACTCATCTACTAGCTATAAGGTGCTTCTTAAAAGGGATTGGATTCATGCCAATTGGTGTGTACCATCCTCACTTCATCAATTTCTTTTATTTTTGAAGGGATATGATATGGAAGTAATCTAGGTAGATAATAAGCCTTTTGGTGCACAGGTAAATGCTATTGAAGAAGTATATTATAATGCTAATTTAGGCCTTATTAAATTTGTTGGGTAAAATAAAAGAGGAAATTCTAAGTAATTATGGCAATAAGTATTAGTAGCAGGCTACAAAAGGCTATAATGATAAAAAGAAAATCAATAGAGATCATGCCATACAAAAGGTTGATTTTACCTTGAAGAAAAAGATAGTTACTGCTACTACTATTTTGAAAGCATCATTACAAACCATGGAGGAAGAGGCTTTTAATGATGAGCTAGGTGCCTATGGTACTGAAGCCATATTGGAAGAAGAGCCTCCTAAAGATGCAGATGAAGTAAAGTGGGAAGATTTTGAAGTAGAACCATCTAGGCTAAAGGAAGTGAGAGTAGAGGTATAATATCCTCTTGAGAAAGTTAACCTTAGGACATCTGAAGAAATAAAAATTACTTCTGTGAGTAGCAGCTTAAATTCAAAGTTGAAGGTAGAGATAATAAAGTTGTTATATAAGTTCAAAGATTGCGTCGTAAGGGATTACAAAGATATGCCTGGTTTAACCCATGATCTGGTGGAGCATCACCTACCTATCAAAACTAGTTCAAACCTATTCATCAAGCATTAAGAAGAATGTCTAAGGAAATAGAAGCAAAAATCAAAGAAGAAATAGAATAGTTGTAAAAGGCAGGATTCATTAGGAAAGCCAAATATGTGGAGTGGCTAGCCAATGTAGTTCCTATTGTAAAAAAGATTCATAAATTGAGAGTGTGTGTGGATTTTCATGATTTGATTACTGCTACTCCCAAAAACATTTATGTCATGTCAATTAATGATATATTGATTGATGCTACTGTTAATCATGAAATACTAACCTTTTGGAATTGTTTTACTAGTTAAAACCAAGTGCTTATTGTTAATCTGATATTTCTAAAACTACCTTTAGATGCCCAAGAGTAGTAGGTACCTATGAGTGGTTAGTGATGCCATTTGGCCTTAAAAATGATAGTGTTACTTACTAAAGGGTTATGAATTTAATTTTTCATAACTTAATTGATAAAATAATTGAAGCGTATATTGATGACATAGTAGTCAAGTCAAAGAAGGAGAAATAACACATAGGCCATTTGAGAAATGGATTTAAAAGATTGTGGAAATACGAGTTGAAGCTAAACCCACTTAAATATGCCTTTGAGGTAACAACTTGGAACTTTTTGGTTTTTCAGTACATCAAAGAGGAATTGAGATTGATCAGAATAAGGCGAAGGTCATCATGAGGGTAGCTGCCCCAAGCAACAAAAGGGAGTTGCAACAGTTCTTAGGAAAATTCAATTATTTAAGGAGATTCATTTTAAATTTGGCAAGGATAGTGAAAGAATTTTCCAACTTATTAAAACTGAAGAAAGAAGATGAATTCTTATGGGAAGAACACCATTAAGCTACATTTAAAAGGATCAAAGAGTATTTAACTAAGTCTTTTATCTTAATGCCTCTTAGGAATAGCTGTCCTTTGAAGCTTTACATTTCTACTATAGTTCTATACAGTGTTGTTAGCTCAAAATAATTTTGTAGGTCATGAGCAAGCTGTGAGAGTAGCACATCCCGGACGTGGGAGCGCTGCACGCTGTTCGGCGTGAAATGCCATGGTGCTTGCTCTCAAAAGTATAGATCCCTGAGATACTACAGGACCTAGATAGATCGCGTCGAGAAAATGATGTGGAGTCGCCACCCGGCTTATCTAGTCAACTCAATTGAGAAACTAAAACAAGCCAAGAACAGGTAAACCCGAGCCTTCCTGCTGAGGGAAAGCAGCCCGAATTTCTTCAGAGATTAGGTTTGGCATTTCAATTTTATTCGTATTCCGTATTATCATATTCACTTTATCCAGTTTTAATAAAAGCCAAATCACACGCAGTTAGGTTGAAGTTCACTTAGGTCCGATTTCATGGCGTAGAGAAGCAAGAGACATATAGCATATATGAAAGCAATAAAAGCGGAAATAAAAGCAAAAATAAAAGCAAAAATAAACAGAAAATAAGGTGACTCAGGTATTTAATACAACCCGACCAAAATAAAAGCAAACAAATTCGGGTATTTAATACAACCCGACCAAATGAAAATAAAATGCCACAAAGGGTCTTCATGAGTTCCAAAATCCATGCACAGCTGTCACCTCGGGGTCCACCGAATTAGGGTCTCGACTGAGGCCCAGGTCCGTACTCCAATCCATAACTCGAACTCACCAACATCATTCCTTCATAACACACAATAAAAGCGTAAAAAGGAATAAATGCATAAAACAAACACTAAATGCAACATCAAAAACAACATGTAATCATGCAAGCAACATCAACATACAAATCATATCGTAATCATGCAAACAATATTAACATGCATACTATGACAAGCTAAACACATGAACATCATACATAACCTAAACAACATGACACAACAACATAACAACATATCATGACATGACAATATAACATACAAACACATTAACTAAACATGAATCATCATAACATGCATACATGATAACAACATACTAAACATGATAAACATAACAAACATGACAACATGATAATATGACAAACATCAGAACATGTTAAACACATTAACTAAACAACATAATAACATGCTAAACACATTAACATAACAACACATGATCAATGCTAAACATATTAACATAGCATGCATTATAACAACATCATCATAACATCATCATCATATGCTAAACATGTAATCAACATTATTACTATAAACTAAACACATGATCATTAGGAATTAAACACATGATTAACAAACTAACAAAACCACAAGCTATACACAATATACAAACAACATTATCATCATATTATCAAAACAATAGCTACACTCATCATCTAAACATGCAACCTATGTCAGAAAGCATGAAATACAATCAGCAAAACTCGGCAAAACAAAACTCATTTGATCACCTTCTGATCATACCCGAACGGGTATGATTGTGCATGATCATACCCGAACGGGTATGTTGTGTATGATCATACTCGAACGGGTAAGATCATACTCAAAACATGCCATAATTCAATTTTAAACTAGCTCCAAATCTATCACAGGCAATATCATGCATTAATCTCACATTATTTCACATTTTAAACATCAAAACGAATTAAAAATGCATCAAACTCAATCAAAAGTCAACTAAATCAAACAAACAACTAGCTAGAAGCAAAAGGAAGTTACCTTTGTTGATTCTCCAATGCACTTGAAGCTTTTCCAACCAAAATCCAATGCTTAGGAAGATCAAAACTCAATCCAATCCACAAATGCTTAGTTTTTTAAGTATTTTGCTAAACCTAATTAAATCCAAGCTAATTCTAATTAGATTTAATTAGTTTCAATCAAATTTCAAGCTAAAATTTAGGATTAAAATCTCGTTCTTTTCAAATTTGAGAGAAAAATCAATCTGAAAACCCTAACCAAAAGCCTCCTCCTGCCAAAATAACCAACTTTCAAATTATAACTGACCTGAGGAACATACCCGAACGCGTATGTCAATGGAGCGATTCGGGTAAACAACTTACCCGAACGGGTAAGTTGCATACCCGAATCGGGTCCAATGATACCCGAATGGGTATGATGCCCAAAATGACAAAAATACCCTCAAGCAACCCTAAACCAAACCTTGAACCGCACCAGGGTGAACCAGGAATGCCCGTGAAGGCAAGACAGTGATGGAATAGACCCGGTTCATCCCAATCAGTCCGAGAGACTCAAAATTCAAGGTGTGACACAAGCAATCTATTATTTAAGTAGAGTGATGAATGATGCAAAGACATGGAACACGCCTATAGAAAAGTTATGTTTAGTTCTTTATTTTGCTTGCACAAAGTTAAGACATTACATGATTAAAGCTAAGGTGTATATAGTGTCATAAATAGATTTGATCAAATATATATTGTCTAGGCTAATGATTATAGGAAGGATTAGGAAATGAGCACTAATAGTAGTTAAGTTTACACTATCTTACCTTTCCTAAAAGGCAGTAAAGGGTTAGGCCTTGGCAGACTTTTCTTGCTGATCATCCATGCTTAGGGGTTGAAAGGGAGTAATAACCTAATTTAGGTGTTTTTCACTTGAAAAAAGTACTGAGAGGATAGCTAGGCAAGAGTAGTCATTTTTTCTTTAAGTGGAATCAAGACCACGATGTCTTTTAATATGAACTTCAATTGTACTAATAATCAAGCAAAATATGAGGCACTTATTATAGGCCTAGAGATATTGAAAGAGCTAGGTGTAGAAGAAGTAAGCATAATAAAAGACTCATATTTAGTATTGAGATAGCTTGTTTATGAGTACAAGTGCAACATTGTATTGCTGGCTCTTTATTTTATAATTATAATACAGTTGTTGGAGGAGCTTAAGGAAGTCTCTTTTAAACATATACCAAGGCAATAAAACTGTGAAGCTAATGAGTTAGCATAGGTGGCAGCAGGATTGGACATATCTGAGGAATTGGTACAACACATGGTTCTAATAAAAAAGAGAAATCAACTTGGATTCATGAAAGGGGAATTATATTAGAAAGCTTTAACACGGGCACAAGTAATACAAAAGACTGAAGGAATATGTTAAAGAGTTACTTGCAGTGCCCAATGTGAAAGTTCCTTACATTATGAAAGTTTGAGCTTTACAGTATTTATTGATTGAAGGAGATCTCTTTAGGAAAGGTTTTGATGGATTGCTCCTTAGATGCTTGATTTTCCCTGATGCCTTAGAGGTGATGAAGTAAGTTCATGAAGGAGTCTATGGATCATACCAATCTAACATCAAAATGAGATGGTTAATATGTAGCCATAGCTATTACTAACCATCTATTCTAATAAATTGCATTAATTATGCTAAAGGATGTCAACAGTGCTAGAGATATGGTAGTGTACAGAGATTTCCTACTATAGAGCTACATCTAATCATAAAACTATAGCCTTTTAAAGGTTAGGCAATTCATCTTATTAGGAAATTCTATCTAGCTTCATCAAAAGGTTATAGTTTTATAATTATGGCTATAGACTACTTTACTAAATGGGTAGAGGTAATACGTTGGAGAAAAGTAGAGCAAGTGCATGTCATCCAATTTATTAAAGAGCATTTGATTCATCTTTTTGATATCCTAGAAACCATCATCATAGATTAAGGGACAATGTTCATTGGTGAAAAGGTAAAGGCATTTATAGTAGACTATGGCATCAAGTAAATCAAATCAACCTCATATTATTCCTAAATAAATGGATAGATTGAAGCATCAAATAAGGTGTTGATCAACATTCTAGAGAAGATTTTAGAAGATAACCTAAAAGATTGGTATAGAATTCTATCAAAGACCCTATGGGCATATAGAACATCAAAAATAGAAGCTACAAACATTAGTCCATTTGCACTTACTTATGGGTATGATGTTTTTCTCCTAATGGAGGTTGTCATGTCATCTTTAAGAGTGGCAAGGCAACATGAGTTTTCATTATATTTATATATAGAGGCAATGCTAATGGATTTAAAAGATTTGAATGAGATACGCATGAGAGCATTAAGTCAAATGATAATCCAAAAGCAAAAGGTTTCTAAAGCATATAATAAGAAAGTGAGGAAGAAAACCTTTGAAGAAGGGGAGTTAATGTGGAAGATGATCTTACCTATAGGAAGTAAAGATCATGAATTAGGGAAATGGTATGCTAACTAGGAGGGGCCCTTCAAAATCCATCAAGTGCTAAAGGGAAATGCCTACTGGTTAGCCAACTTGCAAGGGAAAATACATAAACACCATATCAATGGCAAGTACCTAAAAATATACTTTCCCTTTATTTGGGAAAGTATTGATAGAGAATAGTTCTTGATAATGTAAAGGTCATTTGGCAGCGTCAAGTCAGTTGTAATATAAGATAAATTTTGGCCACTAGCTACATAGATAATAAAATTAGTTGATGTCACCAATTGTAAAGCATAATAATAAAGTTAAATATTTAACTGTTCAAGTGCTTAAGGCAGTAGGCATATCTATGCCTCCAAACCAAGCAAAGTTACTAAATAGATCAATTAAAGTTGGCAAATTAAAGTGTTACTAAAGCCCATTGGGTGCATGAAGCAACCCTATCTTTGTCTAAGGTCTTCACTTGAGCAGCTTGTTGTTGACCTTCAATGTAAGAGGGCAATGAGGGTCTATTCATCAGCATCCACCTTTTGCTTAAGTTGCTCATACTAATGTTGAGCAGTTTACCCTTTGGCTAAGTCAACCATAGACTCCACATCTAATCAAGCAATCTCCTCCCTTAAAGCTTAGATTCAAGCTCACTTATTATCATAGCTCTATATGGTAACCTGTAGACTATCAGCAATAGCATTCAATTTTATCATATCTCTCTGTAAGGTTTCCTTCATAGCATTAAATGAGGGAAGTCTTTTTGATAAGCACACCAATGTCATACCATTACAAAAATAAGAGGAAAAGAGGCTGATGATGTGTTCTTTAAGGTCAAGAAGTTATTAGGCCTGCTTAGATGTGGCAGTAAAAGAAACACGGTGAAGGTAGAGAGGGTAGCATCCTTTTAAGTTTCAATAAGGGAGAATAACTTTAAGCTAACAAACTACTACAAGATTTACTTGGATGCCTCCAATGTCTCTTGGGATGATTGGTTATATGAAGAGATAGCAATTAAAGGAGAAGCTAAAATAAAAGAGCAATCCAAGCCTTAAAGAGGAATCCTATGTTGTATGTAAGATAACAGGCGAGTATGTCTAGCAGTAGGATCCTAAAAGAGGAAAAGATATAAATATCTAAATACTAATAAAAAGAGAAGATTAGTAATATTGAAGAGATAAATGGTGAAGATTGAACATACCATAGAAGAAGTAGAGGAAGAAAGGTGTTAGGCACTTTATAAGTAGGTAGGAGGATTAGAGATAGCTGAAGGAATGAGTGTCTTATCATATGAATCCTCCTCTTAAGCAGTATCATTATTTATAGAAGAATATCACTCTATCAATGACTCAGAGTCATTATCTTTTGATAATGAAGATGATAACTTGACCTAAATCTTACTTTTAGCTATGGTTATAGTGCGTTGCCTGGTGGACTTTCTAGTGGACTATGGAATCACCCTAGACTTTCTTTGAGGCTTCTTGGTTTTCAACGTGTGAGATGAAGAAGGAGTTTTTTTAGAAAGTGGACTACTGTTAGAAGTGGCAGTCAGTGTAGCTAAAAAGATATAATGGAAAATTAGAAGAATAAGTATATTGATAGAAGAGGAAATAAAAAGGAAAGTAGTAAGAATACATTGCATAATAAGATTCTTAGAGATAGATGACCACCAAGTCTAAAATGAAGTATGAAGATCGTTGGATGAATGATCTTACTCAAGCATAAGAGGCTGTAGGAGGCTTTTCTCATAGTTGCCCAAAGCCACTTTAACTACAGATATATCATAGCTAGCTCTATCAATAGGAGCTAAACATAAAATGTTGATTGAGGATATCTTACTAAAAACCAAATTGTTTTCACTAGAGTCATTATCCTTTAACTCTTAAGATAAATGATGAAGATTGGATATACCATAGAATGAGCAGAGGAAGAAAGGTGTTGGGCACTCTATAAGTAGGTAGAAGGATTGGAGACAACTAAAGGAATAAGTGTCTCATAATGTGAATCCTCCTCTTGAGCAATATCATTATCTGTAAAGGAATATGACTCTGTTAATGACTCAAAGTCATTATCTTTTAAACGATGAGGATGATAACTTGACCTGAATCTTACTTTTAGCTAGAGTGATTGTCACATCCTTATTTTTAGAACACACTATTGTTGACCCTCACTTTTCACCATCGTATAATTTAGGACTTTTTCTGATTCGGTTAGGACTTAGTTCCCGGCATCGATCCCAATTATGCGTATAGGCCCTTGTGTCTTATTTTGTGTGTTCTGGTGTGTAAAACATTTCAGAACTAGTGGGACCCACCATGGCGCCTGGCGGGACCCGCCATGTATTCTGAACGTTCTATGCATACAGAACACCCTTCCCTGCCACATACAGGGGACAAAACACTTAAAATGCGAGGAATAGCATTTTTGGCCTCAGGTACTATTCATTGTGAATAGTGCATAGGTGGGGCCCACCTGGCTACAACGGGGCCCGTTGCCCCTATTGCCCATTTTGTGTATTCTGTACTTACAGAATACAATTCTCAATTGCTTTACGCGAAGCGCAACACTTGGCATCGCAAATGCCACTTTCTGGGCCCACTACGTTGTGGGCCCACTTAGCATCAGCGGGCCCGCTGCCCCTATTCCCTATTCCGTGTATTCTGTACTCACAGAGTATGCTTCACACCTGCCTACGCGTGGTAGGATACACAGAATGCAAAATATTGCATTTTGGACCTAAGTTACTATTCATCATGAATAGTACCTGGGCGGGGCCCGCCATCCCCAACTAGTTAATTCTACGTATTTTGTACTTACGGAATACATTTTGTCATTGCCTTATGCAAGGCATGTCTCGTGACACACCGAATGCTACATTTCTAGGCTTACCACACTATGGGGCCCACTTCCCACTATTACTCATTTTAAGGTATTCTGTACGCAAAGAATACACTTATTCATTGCCTCACCTGAAGCAATACGCTTGGCATGCTATTTGCCACTTCCCGGGCCCGTTTGCTATATGAGGCCCACCAGGTACTATTCATCATGAATAGTACCTCAGGCGGGCCCACCATCCAAACTTACCTACTTGAGTATTCTGGACGAATAGAATACATTTTTGCTGAAATCAATGTGAAAAATGACATTCTGGCATGCCAAATGCCATTTTTGGAACCAAAATTGGATCGTCAACCCTAAACTAGACCCACTAGCCAAAACTCGCTGTTCGGAGCCGAATTTGAGAAAATTTATATCTATAAAGTTTCTCAGAATGTTGATTACACTTGGATTGACATATGGCTCACATCCTGTTCGGCCTGTATGGACCGGAGCGCATCGCGATGTGCAGTGCACATCGTACGAAGTGCTACGCACATCATGAATAGTAGCATAAAATAAGACGTTTGGTCGAGAGCCTTCTCGGAACATAATTTGGAAAAACTTTCATCTACAAAGTTGTTCCTTGCGTCGAATAATGCTTGTATGCTTCAGGGCGCGTCCCGAAAGCAACCGCAGTGGGCCCTACGCGAAGGGAAAGAAACGATGTGCGGTGCACATCAGGTCATGTGCGCAACACATGACCTATGTGTGGCACACATCACATGATGTGTGCCACACATGTTGACCAAGGTGCGCCTAAAATTACAAATTTGCCACCCAAAAATTCGTTCTATAAATATAGAGCTCGGGTGTCAGATTTAGGGACCGAAATTTGCTCTCTAGAGCAGCCAAAACTCTGCCAAAATTCTCCCAAATTAATTAAACACTTAATTAATTAATTTCTTAGGATTTAGAGACTCAATCTGCCTAGTTAGGGTCCCTAAACGTTCCTGGAGTGAAGATCTACAAGAATCCACGACCGTATCAAGGTAATTTCTGCCCGTTTTCGTGTATTTCTTCATTTTCTTTGATTTTTGGAGAGACATATGTTGCGCACATCACATGATGTGCGCCACACTTCCTCCATGTATGGCACACATCATGTCATGTGTGGCGTACATCTTCCCCAGTTTTCAAAATAAAACCTAGATTTAGCCCGTTTTTCATCGGTTTTTTCGGTTTTTCTTTAGATCTAGCAGGTTTAAGACCATTCAAGGTTTTTCCGTACCTTGGGTGCCTTGGATCTGACCTAGATCTAGCCGAATCTAAAATAATTTTAACTTTAAAATGGTTTTTAATTATTTGGATGCAAATCCACGAGCCAAAAATTATTTTCGGGTCTGATCTACTTAGATCGGGGCCGGATCTAGGGTCTGGTTCAAAAAATTTTTAAATTTCGCTCGATTTTCAAACACATATGTTGTGCACATCACATGATGTGCGCCACACTTCACCCATGTGTGGCACACATCATGTCATATGCTGCGCACATCAGTTTTGGTTTTTGCAAACCAGCCCTATTTCAACCCGAACCGCTTCAAAAATACCCCGATTTTGAATTTTCCAGTGACTCCAGTAGCTAGATCATGCACTTGGGGTTCTGGATCTATCAAATATTGCTTAGATCTACTTGATTTTAGCCTTAAAATTAATTATTTCAATTAATTACTTAATTAATTATTTGGTTTGAAGAACCGGAGGCCGAAACGAAGTCAAAATGAGGTACTGTCTTCATTAAACTTGCTGGATTTTGTCTGAACTTTATTTCTGTACTGACAGATTTAATTTTTGTGCAGATTGGTCCATGATGTGCGTCACACATCATGCCATGTATGCTACACTTCATCCATGTGTGGCGCACATGATTCGCATTTTTCCAGAAAAATCACATTTTGACCATATTTTCGCTGTATTTCGACGTATTCAATGGTATTTGATGCTTTACAGTGGCTCAAATATACTGGAAAAGTCATAAAATAATTTTACATAATTAATTTTGGCCTCAAAATTAATTTTTACGATTAAAATGCCATTTTTTATTCGTGCAAAATGCAATTTTTGAGAGGATTGGTTTTAATTGGTTGTAGGATTATCTCCAAAAATTATGTGTGACAATAATCCTCCCAATTAAATTTGCCATGATCAAATAAAATATTTTTGCCTAAAAATATTTTTATCTAAATGAATTTTCACGATTCAGCTCGTATAAATTTGCATAATTATCACCTAAAAATTACTGGATTTTTGGCTCTTGGTTCGTGCTTTTAAATGGCATTAGACTAGTCAATTAAATCCAAAATTCATTTGCTACTACTGAATTTATTTGTGTTTATTTTGCATATTCATCCATCCGCATTTGGATCATGCAAATTAAAGAGAGCGGGACCCGAGAAGGAAAGGGGTATTACTTAATACCTCAAAAATGCAAGGATATTTTTGTAATAGGGTAGAATTATTTTATTCGATCTGTAATAATTAATTCCCCCATAAAATCCCCCAATTCCTTAATCCCTTTCACTGGACTTTTATTATTTTTATTCGTGGATGTTTAATATTTGCTTAAATATTACCATGTCATCCATGTCACATGCCATGTCACATGACACATGCACATACTACTATGCATGCCATGCATATACCGTATATCATACCATACTGTATTTTATATGCATATACGTATAAATACACAAATACACCAATACGCAATCCAATACGCTCAATCAATCAATACGCCTCATCATGCATACGTATATGCTATGCCATATCTTATACTATGCCACAACATATGCCATAACACATGCCATACCGTATGCCATACATATACTATGTTGTATACACATGCACATACGCACAATTATGCCATGTCATGCATATACCATGCCATACATCATTTCAAAAGCCATGCGTATGATATGTCATTCATGTAACATGTCATGCATATGACATGTTATGCCCCATTTTACATGCTATACATATAGTATGCCATTTATATTATACATCACATATATAATAGGCCATTCACTATGCCATGTCATACATATGCCATGTCATTCATCATCCCATATGCCACACATACGGTATGTCATTCACTTCACATGTCATACATATAGTATGTCATTCACCTAACATACCATGCATATGGTACGCCATAGATTTTGCCATGTTATAAATCAACATTTCACATGTCATGACATATAACATAAGCACATTCTACTACACATGTCATGCATATGCCATGTCATGCAACATCTCACATGCCATGCATTTGGTATGTCACGCATATACAACATGTCATGCATACACTATGAATTACACCATCATACATATCATGTATATGATATGCCACGTACACACCATTCACGTGTCATACATGTGGTATGCCATTCATTATGCCATGACATACAAATGCCATGTCATGCATTATTCACATATCATGCATACGATATGCCATTCACTATGCATACGCATTGCATACGCTATACCTAACGATAAAATGAATCTTAAACACGTTAACACATAACGTAATACGCTATTTACCATAATATGTGCTTACATATTAGGTTGCCATATCATGCATATGATATGTCATTCATGCTCACATGTCATGCATATGCCATGCTACTTTTATAGCTATATCACATGACATGCATATGCCATGCCATCTAAATGCCATAGAGCTTTATATGTCATCTTACGTGCAACCTTGCAACGCCTATCCACATGACGTGCTGTGTGCTTACAATTATGCTCGCATGCTTGCCTGCTTAGGACAATTAATCCCAACTAAAATGGTAAGATCGATTTTGGAAACTCATAGAATAGATCTCCACCACCTAAACCCAATCTTTGAAGGTTTTAACTAGCACTCATGCTATGGGTCGGTTGGACCAATCTGGAACCATCTTGTGGCGACTCCTTGCGACTCTTTCGAGTCTGTATCATTCCCTAAGGGAACCCCTTAAGAAAACTACCTTTCGCTCCAAGTGCGGTCCCCGGTCTGTGACTTTTGCAAGCCTCGCTCTGGGCCCCGGCAGAAACCGACGCTCACAGTGGCGACTCCATTGGGGACATCACGGCGAAAGAGTGGTGGCATCTAAGAGTTTCCATATCAATTTTCCCATCATAGTTGGATTAATTATATGCATCACAACACCAGTCCATGTCTGCACACACCACCCTTGTCCCGTGTCAAACCGGTGATTGTAAGTGGGGGAGTACCTTAGACTCCATTCGACTCCTTGGGAAAGCACATTTGTCTTCACCACTCGCTGCACTGTACTGATAACCATCGATGATTCCTGATGGATAGATGCAAGGTATAGTCCTATATCGATGATTCCATTTGGTTGGATAGGTTGTGGACAACGTGGCAGGAGACCTTAGCCTATTCTCAAAACCGGACTAAAGCCCATGTAGTAAGCCTAGTAACATTCCCAACTAGGACCCTTATTGCATGCTATGTGGATCTTTGCCTTATCATGTGAGTGGATTTCCATAGACTCGGCCTATTTTCCCACATATTGCTCTGCTAAGAGTCAGGATCCTTTCATGATTCCGTATGGTTGCCCAACCTTACGCTTATTCCACAGGCGTACTCTTATCATAACAATATGATCATGCCCGTATTGCTCTGCTAAGAGTTAGAATCCTTTCATGATTCCATATGGTTGCCCAACCTCACGCCTATTCCACGGGCATACTCTTATCATAACAATATGATCATGCTTGTATTGCTCTGCTAAGAGTTGGGATCCTTTCATGATTCCATATGGTTTTACAACCTTATGCCAATTCCATTGGCATTCGCTTATCATTGCAATATGGTTAGGCTGAAATATTGTCAGATTTTTACTGTAATCCCTCATATGATCGAGCAACGATCAAACAATCCGCTTGCCATATTTGAGAGAATCGTACCTTGAGTTCCTAGTGTAACTCTGGGTTAGTACCCTTACCTAGGACAGGAGAACTTGAATTTACCAATTCTCGTGGAGGTATAAGGTTGAAAGGGAGCGCTGCTGCATGCTACGTGTTAGCTAACCCTTTTCGTGTTTTATGTCAACCACACATACACGCATACTCATGCAATACGCTAACAAATTTCACTCTTGTAGCCATAATGCTGGATGTTCCTAGCATAGGACACGCATACATCCTACGTGTCGTACCGCATGCATACACACATACACATGCTAACTCGCTTTGTTGCAACCATAACATTGCATATTTCTTAGCATAGGTCATGCATACATTCTACGTGTCGCATCACATGCATCATACGTAGCCGCATGTGCATACCCATGCATCCATGCTAACTTTTCTCTGCCATGTACAGAACCATGCCAGACTCGTAGAATGCCAGAAACGTCGCTTCTTCATCTGGTCCCACTGCCTCAACACTGGATAAGGCCACGACTACTGCAATTCAGAAGCCCATCGACCAATCTATGGCCAAGCTTCTGAATGATGACTTCAAGACCCTCCTGCAACAGCAGATCCGGGAGGCTCTCAGTCCTGCTGAATTCATCACCCCACCGACTCCAATGAAGGAAAAGGGGAAGAGTGTCAATCTGTATGACATTGAGACTACTATTCTGGAGCAGAAGATCGAACAGCTGCAGACCATCATGAAGACTAATGGTATGGGGACTGACCTAGACTTTGATGAGTTCTCAGTCCATGCTATCAAGGGGCTGCCTGCCAAGTTCAAGCTCCCTGATGTTCCCAAGTACAATAGAGTTGGGGACCCAAAGAACCACCTGAAAACCTACACTATGCTGATGAGCACCACTGACTTATCAAATGATCATATTGTTAGGCTCTTCTTTATTTCACTAGAGGGACCAGCGCTAGCCTGGTATCACAGTCTCAACAAGGCAACCATGGCCGAGTGGAAGCCTCTTTGTACTGCCTTCTGTAAACAGTATGGGTTCAAGGCCCGATTTGATGTAACCCTAATGAATTTGGAAATGGTCAAGTAAAAGGCCAATGAATCTTTTATGCATTACTTCAGCCGCTGGAAGGACAAGGCTGCACTAGTTCGATAGAAGCCTTCTGAATCGGACATGATCAACAAGCTTATCATGGGGTCGCTGCCACTCTACCAAGATAGGCTGAAATATCAGACGTTCTATACCTTTGAGGACATATACTCAGTGGGACAACGCATTGAGCAGACTGAGGGTAAGAAAAAGGAGCTCTTCTTTCCTAAACCCAAAACCACAACCTATACACCAGCACAACCAAAGCCTCACTACACCAACGCCCTACAAATACCCAAAATCCATGCCATGCAAACACCTAACCCCATACTCCGAAACACTACGCCATCCCAGAAATTCTCTGACCTTAGAATGCCACTTTCCAAAGTCTTTAGCCGCCTTCTCAAAGCCAAACTCATCAAACCCCTGGAACTAAACTTCAAAACACCACCTCTAGCCACAGTAGACACTAAAACTTATTGTCACTATCACCAGCACCATGGCCATAACACCGATGAATGTCATTCCCTCAGACTTGTCATCCAAAACCTCATCGACTCTAGTGAGATTGAGGACCCTGAAAAAGCTAAACCATCTACCAAGACAAACCCATTACCGAACTATCATAAGGCCAACCGCACTTGCACGATCTAATCAGGGTTGCCAAAATCCCTGATCTTAAGCTCTTTTTCTCCCCTCAGCAGTAAGGGGAATGCCCCGAAGCCTACTATTACTTTTCGCCCGGGCGGTGGATTTGACATTACTTTATCTCTTGTCAACAGAAAGGAGAATGCTCAGCTACCCACTATCACCCTCCGTATTAAGGGTGGATTTGACATTGGTGCCATTGACATATGGTATGAGAGCTCTGAGGATGAGTCCACAGCTACTTAGGGTTCCACTAAGTCTGAGTCGTCACAAGATCAGGCTTCTGATAAGGGTAAGTTGGTTGAGACCCCTAAAGCAGCTAAGTTAGCACCAAAGCAGCCTGCCAAGTAGTATAAAGGGTTAGGTGCCAACAAGATGTCCTCACGGGTTCGTAATATGACCCGCAGTGGCAAGATATTCACTCTTCCTGACCTTGGGAAGAAACCTAAAGCTCCTAAGAAGCCGACCGAGGCTAGGCCCACTAGGGATCAAGCTGATCCAAGCAATGTTCCAGATCCACTACCAACTGATCAGTTTGCTTAGCCTGACAATGTTGTGGTTAAACAGCTTAAGAAGATGCAAGCTAACATCAGCATCTGGGACTTGGTGCTATCCTCCCAGCAACATCGACGGGCTATCATCGAAGCACTTTCAAGTATGAGGATCTCTCCCTCTGCTTCCACCTTCAGCATGAAGAGCCAGCTGGTTAGTCTGGAGCTACCCTCCAGTATTCACCTTCTTTGATGCGGATTTACCGACCGAGGGACTCCGCCACAACAGGGCACTATTCATCAGGGTGAACATCATGAACTTCTCCACCCCTTATGTCATGGTGGATGACGGCTTTGGCATTAACGTCTGCCCACTCAAAGTGCTTCCCAAGCTTGGGGTCCAACTTTCAGATCTTAAGCCCTGTAAGACCATTATCAGGGCCTATGACCAGTCCAAGCAGGAAGTTACTGGTACCTTCACAGCCACTGTCACTATCGGGTCGATCGAATCAGTGGTAGAGTTCACTGTTTTAGACATTCTGGTGTCTTTTGCACTGCTATTGGGCCGACCATGGTTCCATCCACTGGGAGGTATGCCATCCACCCTGCGCCAGAAGATCAAGTTCCCACACAATGAAGGTGTGGTTACCATTGCTGCTGATGATGAGGTTGCTTTGGCCTGCATCAGGGAAGATGTCCCTCTTATGACTGGTTTCTAGATCGCTGCTATCAGAGAACCAGAGTCTTACTCGTACCAATCGAGTCCCGCTGTGGAGAGGATGATGCAACTGATGGACTTCATACCTGGCAGAGGCTTAGGCCTATATCAGTAAGGCCCAGTTGAATTTGACATCCCTACAGCCATGTGGGAAGAGAGATACTGCATCGGATTTGATCCCTACACCTCAGACAAGCCAGAGCAATGCAAGATGGTTCTCTTCATCCAAGGAGAGACTCAGCATGACCACACACCCGAGTTGCTTAACTCGGAGGACTTCTATGAGCAACAATTCACCATCTTTGATGATGTTTATGACCTGTCAGCCCTGACAGTACCCGGAAAGACTACTGCTGCCACCACCATCAACCCTGATGAGGCTTTCCAGGTCTTTGTTGATGTCGCTGATCTCACCACTGGTCGCTTGGAGCCAGAACGTATTACAGTCGCTGTACTGGGGTCCAAGCTGCAGAACTTGGACATTGAAGACCTGCTGCTGCAAAAGGTCTACGAGGACATCGCCACACTGGTGGAGACTACCCTTGAAGAGC